>ML795135.1:295783-318164 GCA_009831015.1 Picea engelmannii
ATCTGTGATTCAGCATTTGTGTTTCAGCATCTACGTTTCAACATCTGAGATTCAGCATCTGTGTTCACCATACACAATCGATTGCCATCAATGACAACCTTGATCATCTGCGTCATCTCTGCTGTAGCCATATTTCCAACACTACACAATCCGCCAAAGCTGCAAGTCTACATTATGTGAATAAAGGATTTGAGGTTGAACACAATGAGACATCATTTGATTACCGATCATTAAGGTATACCGTTAACAAACACGAGACAACCTACCGATAATGAAATTAAGTATCAGGGCACCGAGTACATTCTTACAAGTGTGAATAGAGAAGTCGGTGTCGAACACCTGAAGAATCCATCGATCGGGAGACATTAATGTATTCCCAACTTTCGATGGCGAGAGAGCCTGCCACTGATGACTGCAAGACTCAAGGTACTCATAAGACTCTATGTCCTATTTCTAGAATAAATGAGCTGAATTCGATGGAAAGAGACCCGCTGAAAGGAGAGCATTAAGGCATATCTCATTAATCAACACGAGGTACAAAGCATGAGCTTCATGATTTGGTGGAAATAATAAGAAGAATAAGTTCACGAACCAATGACCCTGTACATCTTTCACGTGTGCCAAGTGCAAGCGGTACATGAAAAAGACCCTCTGAATAGAGGCCAATGATGAAAAATGCTGACAAAGACGAGGAAACCACCAATAAGGCTAATGACATCCAAGACACTGCATGAATCCCAATGTGTGAATAGATGTCTTGTTGTCGAACACAAGGGAAACCACTCAGTCAACAACCAATGATGAAATGTCGACTATTGGGTTCAAGGTTACCTACCAATGATGAAAGTAGGGCCAGGGTGCATGATAAGACTACAATATCATGTGCTTATGAGACAAATTGAGGGTATGGCTGATATGCAAAGTCAAGAGTTCTGAAGAGTGGCCGATACAGGTTTATAAACTTCCTTTGAACAAGAGCATGAGACATATGGAGGACTCCAGTAGCATAGACCCAATCATGAAACCATGAGATGCAAGAGGCATCAATGAAATTATTTATAGGGACTTGAAGAGTAACCAGTCGGTAGAGGGGGCTCTGTAACGAGCTTAGCTTCCTAAGGCCATGCTAATCCCAAAATTATGATGATGAATGGACTCAAATAGTTTTGTGCTTTGTTCAAAGGCGACACGACTACTGTAAATACAAGATAATATTCCCTTCTGACACATCTTTTTTTTATATTTTTTCATAGACAAATGAATGCTATGATACAGAGGAGGAAACGAGTGTCGCAAGTAAGCAAAAATAGTTCCAGCAGTGGAACATACCTATGCTCAATGCAGGGAAGTGCATGTGGGAGATGGACACTTGGGGGAATGTTCCCTCCTAGGTATAGGGTATCGAATTGTGAAGGATATAAACAAGGCTCTTCCCTGTTGAGGATGCAAAACTACTGAGGCAAACTGTTTATAACGCAAAGTGAGAACCGACTATAGGCTCAATACTACAAGCAAGGGCATGAGATGAAATCACAACTTAACACCAAAAAATGTCCTTTTTTATGTCTTTATAGTCTACTTGGTGTAAAAAAGGGGTAAAATTGTGCCAAATAGACATCTTTTCAAAACCAATTTTATGAGTGTGAAAGAGACAAGTTCACTCGACAATCTTTTCACATTTTGATAACGAGTCGGAAAAGAGATTAACTAAGACTCATAACCTTTCAAGTCTAATTTAACAAGTGTGAAAGGGACAAATCACTCGATAATATTTTCGCTTTTTAGAGATGAGTTGGAAAAGATCTTAAATTAAAATCGTTTGAGATTCTGTAGGGTATAAGGCCGCATGTTTATGAGTGAGAAATGAGGCTCAATATCAAGTCATGTATTATCTATAAGGGACTCATGGTCATGTTGAAAAAATCTTTGCATGGGCACCAAATGCAGTAGAGGATCTAACTAGGGCACCCATGTTCGATAAGTATCTACCACATGATAACGACACCTCTTTATAGAAGATGAAGGTTATGTGTCACAACAAATAGGTTTGTACCTAGGGCATAAAGAGTGACAGTTACAAGATAATGCGAAAATGCATACCGGAGTGGATACCTATCCTATATGTTGGGTAATGAAAATACTTGCCTATGGTGACAAATGACTAACGTAACACTGAAATCTACAAGAATCCAAGGTTAAAACTGCAAAAACCAACTCGATCCACCTTTGTATTAGTCCATTAGGTGAAAAAATGGCTTAAAACTATAGAAAGTGGGTAAAAATAATTTATAAATAGTAACAAAATAAAAAATTACTATACCATTTTGATTTTTTACCCAACTAGTGCAAATTGGACCAAAATACCTCCAAGATTCAAACGACGATTGCGGGAGCATCGGGAAATGAAATCATGAGCCGTCTGGATCAGGTAATTCTTGTTCTCTTCCTCTTCAAATTCAGTGGATTTAAATTTTGAATTAGGTCTTAAATTTTTAGTTATTTAGGGTGCAAAATATAGATTCTGGTGTATGCAGGTTGGCTTTGGTTAGGTCGCATATATGACGAGGTATACGATCTTGTGTGAACTACAGGGGGTGTATATTAAGCCCTACATGTGACTGTATGCAAAGGAGGTCGCGTACAGGCACATAAATGATCAAATTGAAGGGTTCTAACTCAAAATTCTATTTGTCTTTGACATGATGGTTCTTGAATGGAGAGAGAGAAAACATGAGGAGGTTGATGATCAAGATGTTGGTGGGTTACTGGGAACCTGAGAGTGGGAGCTTAAATATCGATGGGAAACCATTGAGAATTGAAGTAGAGGACATTTACTTTCTGACTGGTCTATCATGCCAAGGGGAGGTTGTAAACCTCAAATCACGGGGAGTAGGTAGCGGGATGAAGATAGAGGAATATATCGATGCCCACTATGTAGCAGGGAATCCTAAGGTAGGGATTCAAGTCCCTATCCGGGCAATAAACAACCTCAGTCTGAAGATCATTGTCCTAGTATTGAACAAGATCACAGGTTTGACCTCGTTGCACCAGGCATCGAGGCCGCTCATGTTCTATGCAGTTCAGTGTACGAGACCCACAGTATATGACTGGTGTACCTCCTTATTGGAAAACATGAAGAGCCAGTTGACATAGTGCAAACAGGGGAGTAATAGAAATTTTGGGTTTGCCTCTATCCTATGCAGTTTCTTTTTCGAGCGGGTTCCAGGTCTGGGACCTCGAGTCGAGCTTCTTCCTAGAGGACCTCGCGATCCAACCATGGCATGGTGGTCTGAGGTAATGAGGCATCAGGGGGAAGTTATGGTTCTAACGCCCTACAATGAGGACTTCTACTGGTGGCAACAACAGGTCATCTCTCTGGATGACTATCCCTATGAGCAGATCCAAACATGCCACTTGTTGGTTGTGGAGCCTAATTATCTTCCTGATTTAGAGGTATTTTACTTTCAGTCGTGTTTATACCCCATGAAGTATTTACACCCCAGAAGTATGTACACTCTTCCACACGGGGGAGTGCAGAGGGGGGGTACCCTCTCTGCGGGGTTTGGGGAGGCTATCCCCCCGGCTGGGGGGTTTGGGGGCAAGCGGGCCCCCATCGGGGGTTTGGGGGTAGCGTACCTTGATGGGGGTTTGGGGGTGAAGCCCTCGAAGGAAAAATTGCCTTGTAAATGTGTATTGTAATTTCATTGTAAATCTGGACCATTCATTATAAGGTCGCAGATCTAACGATAGAGATTATGTTAGGGTTTTTTGCCCTAGAAGGCAACCCTCTTTTATGAGGGAAATGTATTGCGGCTATGGTTGATGAAGAATATTGTATTCTGAGATAGGAGACTGTGAGAGAAAGAAGAGGAAGTTACAGCGGGCTTGCTGTAGTTTGTATCCCTTCATATGTTGGATAATAATAAAGGAAGGACATGGCAATTTCTCTTGTGGACGTAGCCCACACTGGGTGAACCACGTAAATCTGTGTCTCTATTGTATTGTGTATCTTTTGTGTTTTGTTTCTACATTTGTTTTATTTTATTTCTCCACGGTCCTGTTTTTCTAACACCACTCCCACCAGGAATCGCCTACGGTGACATAGGTATGTCAAAAGTTTTTACATATTTCATTTTTTTTTGTATTTTTTTATAATTAGGAAAAACATTTTTTTGGATAGTTCTTAAGTATTGACTAGACATTTGTGTGTCGCAGATGTGGGTCCACAGTGGCTAGAGGGTTTCCCTCAACATCGACGGAGGAGCCGGGGAGATGAGGCGGCGAGAGAAGAATCCAAGAGGGTCCTACAAAACGTGCAGGGCAACCTGCCACATTTGACTCACAGGATACCCATGGTTCAGGTAGAGGATCTGCTTGAAGCCATGCAACGATAGGTGGTTGGTGTACCCAGGGCATGGGTATGACTCTTTCAGCGTCTCGCAAATGCCTTGGTTTTCTACTATGACACACATTCGACGCCACCGGCGTAGATGTCGTGGGATATTGTAATATCGGCTGTAAATGTGTATTGAGGGTGTTAGCCCCATTTTGTACTATAAACACCATATTTTTTGAAATATATAAAAAAGGATCTTTAACTTTATGTATATTTTACAATGTGTACATTGATTAGATGGTTTTATTTGCTTTTAATTATGTGACAAATTCCAATCTAAAACAAAATTAGCATAAGCATCAGATACATGATTAGAGCTCCTAGGAATATGATAATATGTAATAAAATCAAATTGTCGTTCTAAAAGGCGTACCCATGGGAATAGTCAGAGTAAAGTAGGATCACGCATGTGGTAATGATCGTTCAACTGACGTACTACTAACTGGGAATCCAGGCGAACTTCTAATGAACGAATGCGATGTGAGATAACATCACGCAAAATTTCTATAATGATGCTATATTCGACCACATTGTTCATGGATGGTCCTAGGCATATGCCACCTGAAGACACCAATAGACCCTCGGGCGAGTAAACCACCCAAGTGGCGGAGGCCAAGTTCCATGTGTGATGACTGGCCCCATCTACAAATCCTAGGTAGACCGAAGAATCCGTTGACATCTATCAACCAAGTGAAAACTCGATAAGCAATCCGAAGACGGAAAAGAAAAGAGATATATACACTAAATTACATTAGTATACAAAGAGTTTCGCTCAAGCCTGAGGACCAAGCGTAATATATTTTCAAGTAGAGCCCATTTTTGGGCTTGGCCAACATGTTCCCTTCATAATCTTCTAACTCATAGGCTCCTTTTTCTAGAACATGTCACACGATGTAAGAACCATGCCACATGGGTTTAACTTGCCTTCCCCCAGCAGTTCATTGGCTTGATCATACAAGAGGACCAAGTCACCCTTAGCGTACAACCAAGGACAAACGGACTTATCGTATTAGACCTTAACACATCTTTTATTCACCTCGATAGATGTAGAGGCGTCTCGACGCTGCTCATCGAGACTCTCTAGGTGTACAAGGTGTCGCTTGAGATCAGAAGTGTCAGGTAGGAGCGCGACTGCCAATTTAAGAGAAGGAATTTCACATTCAATAGGTAAAATCGACTCCACACTGTGTACTAACTGGAAAGGGGAAAATCCGGTGGTAGTCTTGACCAAGGTTCAGTATGCCCAGAGTGCACGATATAGCATGATGTGCCAATCAAACTTACTCTGAATGACAGTTTTTTGAAAACTGGTCTTGAGAGACTTGTTGATGGCCTCTACTTGTCCATTTGACTGGGGATAATAAGGAGAAGAATGACCATGTATAAACCCCAACTTAGCTTCTAGTTCTTCCATCATTTCATTTTGAAAGTGACTGCCATGATCAGTGACAATATCACTCGGGATACCTAACCAGGTGATAATTTGATTGAATACGAAAAAGGCTACAATCTTCCCATCGGATTTAACTATAAGCATGGCCTCGACCCACTTAGTAAAGTATTCGACGACCACGATAATGTGCTGATGCCCCCCAACCAAAGTTGGTTTTCAATCAATGAATTACACCCCCCACTTGGTGAAGGGACTGACAGTAGTGACTGGGTGAAGAGGGGCTGAATGCGAATGCATTTTCCGAGTGAAAAACTGGCAAGGGTGACAATTCTTAACTGCTTCAATACAATCTTTAAAGATAGTAGGCCAGAAACAACCGGCTTGAATTTTTTTTTGGGTTGTCTCAAGATCAGATAGATGAACACCACAAGCCCCACTGTGGCAATCATTCATAACATACTCAGCTTCTCCATGAGTTAAACAATGATGCAAGATATCATCTATTCCTCAGCGATACAAAGTGTCACTGACGATAGTATATTTCTTATCTTGGTATCTTATATGTCGTCGGTCATCTCATGAGAGATGCTAAGAGAAATTCAAGGTCTAAAGATAGAGAACAATGTCTCCATACTAGGGGTTATATGACAAGACAAGAAAAAAGTTTTCTTCCACAAACAAATCAACATGGATAACGTCCTCATCCAATCGTGGAAAGTCAGATATTAGCTTTGCGAAGACTAGGGATTTCTTGGATTTCACAGAAGCGAAATTGAGATCAAACTCTTGTAAAATGACAATCCATTTATTATATTTTCCCCCTATGATACACCTGGTAAGGACGTATGGAAATGGATTGAAATCCGCAACCACAATAGTCTTGCAAAGTAATATATAGTGACACAAACGATGGAATTCATGAATGACAACCAAAGCTAGCTTTTCAACGTGAGAGTAATTAAGTTCTTGACAGACTAAAGTTCGACTTAGACAGTAGATGACGTGCTCATGGAGCTCATCATCTTCCTGAACCATAACCATACCAATTGTGTCCTCAGACGCGATGATATAAAGCAATTAATCTCTACTGTAGTCAGGAGGCTTCAGCAGAGGTGCCGACACCAAAGATTTCTTCAAGGCGTCGAAGGACTCCTGGGCTCGCTCATCCCACATAAAAGGGGTTTCCTTCTTCAAAAGATGCATGAAACCTTTAGTGATAGTGGCATAGTTCACTATAAACCTACGAAGAAAGTTAGATTTCCCCTGTAAACCTTGAAGTTGTCTAATCATGCGTAGGGGAGGCAACCGAAGTATTGCCTCAACCTTAAGTGGATCTACCATGATCCCGGTCCTAGAAACTAGAAAACCCAAAACACGACAAGACTTAATGCAAAAGATGCACTTGTGAGGGTTCAAATGGATTCTATAATAACGACATATTTCAAAAACAAGGCAAAGGTGTGTAACATGATCCATTCTCTTGCAAGAGTGAGTAGCAAGATCATCAAGATAAGATTAGACTATGTGCTTAAGATCATGAAAAGTGAAAGTCATGGTAGGTTGAAAGGTTTCTCCTGGGTTTTTAAGGCTGAAATGCATTTTACAGTATGAAAAAGTGCCCCAAGGACAAATAAATGTTGTCTTGTGTTGATCCTCAGGTTTGATTTGAATCTGATTATACCCTGAAAATCCGTCCATAAAAGAAAATATTTTGCTTCCCGCACACTCGTCGAGAATCTGGTCGATGAAAGGTGTGGGAAAGTTGTCGTTAGGACAAGCCTTGTTCAGGTCAAGAAAGTCCATACATACACGAATGGTTCGTTGCTTCTTATCTATAGGAACAAGGTTGGATACCCATTTGGTTAAGGGAACCGGGTAGATGAAGCCAACATTAAGCAACTTCTCCACCTCTGCCTTAATAGCAGGGGCCTTTCAAGGGTTTGCAGCTCTAAGACATTGCCGAACAGGTTTAGCATCATGATAAGTCCTAATATCATGTTCAACAATACGAGGGTCAATCCCTAGCATCTCTTCATAGGACCGAGAAAATACGTCTCGAAATTCCTTGAAGAGATCGGTGTAGATCAGGATTTCCTCTAGTGAACAATCTGCACTGATATTTACATTTTCAACCTTACCAGGGGTACGAAAGATGTCGATCATGATAGTAGGAGAAATTCTCACCATGTTTCCTTCGGCATAAATTCCATGCGTATCAAGTGGAACCACAGCGTGACCGACTATCTCACTCAAAGTAGATCGAAAGTCATCTTGTTCGATTCTTTCAAGCTCTGGGAGAAAATAAGAGCGATGATGCATATCATCCCAAGGTTTGTCGGAACCATTCATGAATTCAATGATGGCTTCATCCGAAGGAAAAGTACCATCAAGGAAATCATGTGAACAAGACAACGAAGTGGCCCACACGATCCTAGACATGATATCCTCCTCGTCCTTCGGCGAGGGAACATGATCAGGATCAGTGGAAGAATCGAGAACATCTTGATACACAATATTTGTTGTTGATAGTGGCATGGCCATCCCAACATGTGAATGACCTTCACAAGACAAAGTCAGGGAAGGTAGGGTCCACAGATCACTAAAATAATATGTGCATAAAGGAATGGAACTCCCTGTTGAGACGGGCCTACTGGACATCGAATAAAAGTGATGGCTCGGCGCCGAGAAGTCAAAAGTACCCATGATGGAAGAATACATTCCGACGTCGATATTCTCAGTTGTCAGCTGAGAATTTTCGATCACAGGCATTTATGGTCCAAGAGATGCATTAGGACTAAAGCACGCAAAGGATAACTGATCGATCATCACGATCTTCCCTTCATGAGGAAAGTAAATAGCACGAAAGACGGACGACACGACAATGATGATAGCATGAGTCCAATTGCGACCTAGTAATAGGTTGTAATAAAGAGGCGCATCAACTACCTCTACCTCCACCTCTACCGTCTTCCCACCTAACTAGACCATAAAGGCAGGGAGAATACCATGAGGGTGAAAGGAATGACCATCAAAAGAAGTCAACATGTTCGATGACTTGGAAAGAGTCGGAGAACTGAGAGATTTCCAACAGACCAGGGACATCACACACGTAGCAACGCCTTCATCAACAAACACACGTTTGATGGTATACTTTGAGTACTCCACATGGATTTGGAAATCCACATGGTAAGGAAATTGAGGCTTAACATCTGTGAAGTCAAACTTGATTACTTTTGAGCCACTGGGTTCTAGATCTACTAAAGCAGAGAGTAAGGCATTCCTCTGTGATGGACACGTCTGGAGTACCTCCAAAGCTGACATCGCACACGGGGTTTGACCCAAGTACTCAATAATAGAGCAGTTATGGGCGGCTCTAGCATTTAGATTATGGGTAGAATGCTTGAGTACTCCTTTCAGAATACGAGGTGGTGGATTTGGTTTCTCAATCTGTAAAGTCATATACCGAGGAGGAGGAGGATATTACAGACCATGAATAGTTTGTTTAGAACTATAATCTCAAGATCGAGTGGCTACATTAATTTTCTCATCGACCATATTGATACATAAATGGTCACCATATTGCGACTACTGGTTTTGACCTCCACTAGCCGCATTTCTGCCATTTAAGGAACTCAAGGCTAAGTGTTGATTATGTGGGAATGGATTCGTTACCACGGTGGGCGATTGAGCTAATAGCCTCGTAGCTTCTTCAAGTTTGGGGCATAAATGGGTAAGGTGATCATTTGTGCAAAGCTTATAGGGAAACTTCACCTTACGTCTTTCTTGTTTTCCCTCTCCATCATTATTACCCGTCTTCTCATTATTATTATTGTCCTTGGGTTTATTACCATTTTTTCCACCCTTATGGTTATTACGTCCTTTCTTCTTATTCCCTCCTATTTGCTAGTTACCATTTGGGTTGGCCGATGATTGCACGAAGTGTACATCCGTCGATTGAGTGGGGTTGGAAGACACAGATGAGGCTAGTCCTCCTGCAGACTGACTTAGAGACAATTCTTTCATCTGGCTTGTCATCGAGTCTACAAAATTTACATTGGTGACACCTACAATGCCATCGGCATGGGGTCCAGGCTTTTGTTTTGGGTCGTAAGTTTACTGCAGTGCTTCTAGAATAAGGTGATATAACATCCCATACTGAGCGTATATCAAGTCTAACTACTGGTCTCTAATGATCACTTCTTCCTCAGTGGTGACCCCAGAAGTAGCAATGCCCTTCGAGATAGGAGGGTCCAAATACTTAAGAAACCATTCTAAAAGAAAATCCAGGGGTATAGGGGTCTTAATCAACCTTTATGTCTATGCCACTCCTATATATGGTCCAAGATATGAGTGGCGGTATCCTGGCATAAAGTAGACAACAGTTCTAGGCCAACATCATAACGAATGGGAAACTGAAAGTGATTAAGAAAGACCATCACCAACTGACTAAAAGTCCCATATGCCCCCATAGGTAGCTCAATGTACCATTTCGCAGCAACTCCGATGAGGGTGCATTGAAATAATCTCAAATGAATTAAATCGTCATTAAGGGAGTTTGATGAGCACCAAAGGTGAAAGGTAGTGACGATCACCAGGATCCTCACCATTCTTACCATCGAACTTCGAGATGTCCGAAGGAAGTTTGGTGGGGACGAGGGGCCATGTAGGATCGTGACTCACAGGGTCATTCATTAACTTAGAAAAATCTGGCAGATTAAACGTGGCCAAAAAAAGGGAGACGAGGTTACGACATCTGGCCCCAACCTCCCGCGAAAGATTATGCTTGTGGGTTTGCAGGCCATCCAGGTTTGTGGTAAACACCATGGCCCTGTATGGCATTATAAGGCCCTCCTCAGGGATGATTCATATAAGGTTGGTTGGGAATCATTCCAACATGAATGTTCTGTTGAGGGTTATAGAAATTTCCCCCAGCCGGATTGGATCCAGGTTAGGGGTTGCCCAAAGTGTGCAACTGACGTCCTCTGGAATCCGGAGGATAGAGGTATATTTGTCATGCCAAAAGTATTGGTTGGAATTTGCACTGAGGAGGTAGGGTTGTAGGACAGAACTTGAGTTGAAGCTTGTCTACCAAGTTGGTTGCTCCACCCATAAGTAAGAGGATTGGACCCGAGGTTAAAAGCAAGAATGCCTCCCATATTAGGAGTCATTTGAGGGATTTGAGATCCACCAAACGAAAAAGGAGTGTAGTGAGATGTACTGCCCCCAAGGCCAATTCTAGCATTAGGGCCAACTGCTGGGATGGAGTTTGAAAACTGTGAATTGAAGTTGGGCATACCATAAGAAAAGGGACTAGAAGCCATAGGGATGGACTGAACATTGTATCCTAGTGAGTGGCCAAGAGACCCAAAGGGGTTCGAGGCGGTGGCTTGAGTATTTACTATAGGCTAGGCCATAGTAATGATAGGTGCCTCCGGAAGTAAAACCATAGAAGTTGCAAGAGTCGAAATGGTGCCATTAACTATAGGGGGTATGAGAGTCGAAGAGCTCCTAGAAATATGAATACTAGGTTCAGTACTCATCCTTGTAGAATCACAAGTTTGAATGGTGGATGTGTGTGTACCACATATAATAACTCTACGCCTTTTAGAAGGCAAGGACATGTAATCCGGTGGTAATTGTAACAAGTGACGGGATCGACGGGGAGACTGGTCTGACTCCACGATGACTTAATACTCTAAAGATAAAAAAATATATGCTAAGGCCAACTAGTAATCAAAGAGCACACCAAAAGTCAAATGGCCAATATGCATGCAAACAGAGTAAAGTGGATGAGTGGCTTCCCTCCCTAAAGAATGTATGTCTTTCCCAAGAGGGACCTGAGACTCCCTGCTAAATATCGAAGGTAAAAAAATTAGTTATAAGGGCCCTCGTGGGCTTAACAACCAGTCGGTTAGATCCCCCCAGAGAGGTAATCCTCCATAAAGGTTGTGTGTCGTCCGACCCTTATCTTACCCAGGGCACATATAGAATAACCCCTGCAAGTAACCTATGAGACATATAAGTCAAGAAACTAATAAACCATTGTATAATCGATGCACATGCGAGCAGTCATAAGTCAGGTCCACCGTATGGGCAGGGTAGCAAAGCCTGAAACCTTGAAAGCACCGCCTCTCATGGAGGTAAGGTAACTAACAAGATCCCAAGATACGAATAGATCCCCAGAAATATCTCTGATGCTAGCAAGGTATCAGGGGGATATCCCTTCAACTAATTTCATGTGACCTCATGATTAACTTTGGTGTGAGCGGAGCCTCCTGATCTTACCAATTATACAATGGATTTCTCCACTACCTAACTCAGACACATATGTTGATTTAATTTCCTTGGAGAAGTTTACTCACAAAATCCTATTCCAAGGCACTAAATCCTAGGCTACTTTGTGCACCCTAGTAAATAAAATCGTTACTAATAAATTTTAAATTATAGCGTTGATTTTAATGGCCGTGATTACTCAAAAAGGTATGGTAGTGAAACTCATGGTGTTACGACTCTGCAAGAAAAGTAAATATGAAAATAATGCAAAGTCCTAACTTTAACTTTTAATGTATGATATGCTTCTAAAAATGATGCAATTTTCAAATTCAACTCTGCAATTCAGAAGTAAAAATGCAATCTTTCACTATATGCACTAAGCTAATGATAGAAACTCCAAAGACAAAAAATGCCAAGCAATGCAAAATGCCTATTTTTTTGTTTTTTCAATATATCAAAACTGAAAATGCATGGAATGAAAAGTAACTTGATATATAGCCCTACTGTGTATAAAAAAGAGATAACTCAAGCAGGATATCAAGCAACAAAACACCCAGCCCAATGTACATGGACAATAAAAATGAAAATATGAAGAGGAAGAATTCACCCAAAAATCCAACCAAAAGAGGGTTTCTTGTCATCCCACAAGCACTTAACAGGCACTACAGAGACCCAAGAAGGCTCAGCAAGCATCAAATCCCACCCAACAAACACCAGACTAAGCAAACAGGCAAGGAAAAGAGGTGTACGTGACTGTTTAGGCAAACATAACGTATATACGCAACTTGCAATGAGACAACCTGTGTGTATACGTGACTGTCAAGACAAAAGGCACGTATATGCTTTGAAACAAGGCCAGACAAGGGAGAAAGGCTGAAAACTTAGACCCAGAGTGAACAAGAGTTGTCAAGCAATGATACGAAAAGAACCACAATAAAAACGAGAGCAATCTAAGGAGAAAAGTACTTCAAACCCTAAGAAATAATATTATTCCCCAATATGGTCGCCAATTCTGTTACGAGGAAAATCTCTCTATGGCTAGGGTGAAATACAACAGACAGAAATGACTGCAGAAATCAACTCTATCCCAACAACATGCTATATAAACCAATGTGCAAGCAATATAAGAAAGATGCCTACCTTGTCCAGATGTCCGATGATGTCCACCGTTGAGCACTTTGACTCAAAGATATATATACCTGCAAAAATCTCTCAACAAACAAGCACAAACAAGCATATGGTGGAAATATAAAAGGTTAACACATTAGATAGCATAATCCATCAATATACATAACAAATACGCCCATGGGTAATAACTCATATATTTGCAAGATATCAATTGGATGGGAAATGAATATTTCTATTAATAAATGATCAGTAGAAGTGAAAATATTACAGACTTTCGTGTTGACACAGTTTAGAACCGAGAAACTAAGTTCCTTCCAGTAGGGCCTCCACCACTTCAATCCTCCACCAAATGCAAGCTCATATAAGGAATATAATGGGGTTATCCATCAATAAGGGAAGAGCTTGGGGGATGAACACTGTGTTCAGACTTAAAGGATAAAGGGATGCAGACTCAATATGAAGTAAATAATTTCTCCAGAGTAACTTTGCTCTCAAATTTTAATTCCTTCTCCTTTTCCATGGCTCAGAATTGGCTTCTTTATAGCCTTCAAAATGAAACTGAAGGGCTGAGTCAGAACGTTTCCAACATTTGGAAGGCCAAGGAGAAGATATCTCCTGTTGTGACATGGAAACCCAACATTTAATTTTGATTTTATGGAACAAATCCCGATGTACGCAGGCTGTAGTGGAGCAACCTACGTATATGCTTGTTGTATAAGGTGCAAGATGTGTATAAGTGGAAAAATTTATATTTTTGTCTCTGGATTCTATGAACATGGAAAGTAAGTCTGCATAGGGACATGGAATAAGGCCCTCTTTGCAAGATTTCATAGGGTGAGGCAAATCTTGCTCTAACGCACATCTCTGTGATATTAGCATATACTTGAGACTTATCTTATGGTACATGGCATGGTTGAGAGTGATATGGTATATGGTTGAGACACATTTCATGGTATATGGTATGAAACATGTATTTATGTACATGGTTGATGTGCATGGTTGGCACATGGTATGGTGTTGATGTGCATGTACATGGTTGGTATACATGGTTGATGGTTGAGGCATATGGTACATGTGTTGGTGCATGGTTGATGCACGGTTTGGTACATGTGTTAGTGCATGGTAGATGCACTTGTTGTGGTACAGGTTGTGGTACATGGTTGATGCTTGTTATGGAACATGATATGATACATGATATGGTACATGGTTGATGTGCATGATTGGCACATGTTATGGTACATGGTTGATGGTACAAGTTGTGGCATAGGTTGATGCATGGTGCATGATACATGTTAGTACTTGGTTGAGACACATATCTTGTGATGGTGTGTTGGTGATATTGGTACATGCTTGGTAGAGGCATGTGTTGGTGATGTTGGACATATAGTTGAGAGGTGTGCTTGGTATATGATATATGTGAGAGGATTTGGTTGAGTATCAGTGACAGTGACAGTTGGTCTACACTTATACTTTAGGGAGACAGGACGAGGCAAGGAAAGGGGGTTGTAGCCTCTTTCCGGTTGGTGTCGGAGAATCAAGGAGTTGGAGCTTCCTTCAGGTTGGAGCCTAAGAATAAGGTGGTTGCATCCTCCTTTTGGTTGGAGCCATAGAATTCAGGGAGTTGTAGCTTCCTTCAAGTTGGAGCCTATAAATAGGGGGTTTTATACTCCTTCCAGTTGTAGCTGGAGAATTGGGAAGTTGGTGCTTCCTATGAATGGATTCTTGAGATATATAAGAAATCATACTATGGCTTTCTCCCATTTGGGTTTCCACGCAAATATTGGTGTATTGTGTTCTTGATGTGATGCGTCTTATGATTACATGCTTATGATATATATATATATATATATATATATATATATATATATATATATATATATATATATATATATATATATATTGAATGCAATCATATATGATACATTGATGATAAACTGTTGAACATTGTTGATAAAGTAAAAGAATATATATTGTGGTATAAAGTGCTCATGTTGATTCACCCCCCCTTCTCAATATTCGAACAATTGGTGTCAGAGCAGGTTCCTTCAAGGAAACAATTTAACCATTGTAAGGTAGATCATGGAGTATAGTATGAATGGAGTACCAATGTTCAATGGTGAGAATGGTCTAGACTATGAGTCATGGAGCAGAAGAAAGAAGATATTTTTGCAGGCACAAGGATATTATATTTGGTATTCAATTGTTACATGATATAATGGTTCAAAGAAACCAAAGACTGATGCCAAGAAGGAATTAAAGAAGAACAATAAAATATCAATGTATTTTGTCATGGAAGGATTCCCTGATTTAGTAAAAGACAAAGTCGAAAAATGTTCATCTGCTTAAGAAATCTGGTATAATCTACATAGTATCTATTCCCCCCCATCACAGAGAATGATAAAGAAGATACAGGTACAAGACAAGAATAAAGATGCCCATCATGTCAGATAGATTCAGAAGAAGAAGAGTCTGTACTCAACAGACATGAGTTCTTTTTCTTTAATTGTGAAGAGAACGAACATCTTGAAATCGAATGCCCTTATTTGAATATTGAAAGTGATGAGACATAAAATCCCAATGAATTAGAATACAATCCTAAGATTGAAAAGAAAAATAATCACAAAGCAGATTTCCGTCAACAAGAGAGATAACTTAAAGATGAAATAATCACATTGAAGATGCAACTTGAAGAAGTAAAGAGAACATAAGAAGTCATGAAGATTCAGATGATGAAGAAAGAAGAAGAGGTTGAGAAGCTTGAATAAGAAGTTGTCACACTGAGAATTAAAATTGTCAAGATCAACAAGAACATTGAAGAGACAAAAACATTCACCTCATCAATAGAGAATGTTGAAGAAAATCCCTCCAGGTTACTACAAAAGGAGAATGAAGAAAAGAGTAAGAGTTATACAAAAGTACTCAAAGGAAGGAATCATGGTCAACAAGAATCAAAGAAGAAAGAGTATAATAAAGATACATCTTCAACAAGACCTACTACATTGAGGCAACAAAGAAGATTCAACCATGATGAAGAGATCCACATAAGAGAAGATCATTATCAACCAAGGAAATAATTCAGAAGGACTACACAACCAAGAAGATCATTCACTCACGGGTATGTAAATTTCTTTTATGGTCATTGTTTTTATTGTACTAAATTTGGACATAAGGTTGGAGATTGTAGGGCTTATGAAATGAATGTTCAAACAAGAAAAGATTATGTAGCCCCACATGCAATTGAATGTTACAAGTTCCATAACTATGGACACAAAGTTCGTGATTGTAGAAGTATGATGGATGCTTCTTTGAGAAAGAACACTGATATCAGATATAAGAAGGTTTGGAAAAGAAAAAAAGAATAGGCAAAGGAAGATCAAATGAATGAAGGACACCCATAAGTCATACTCTCAGGATTGGAAATAGTAGGAGATGAAGACAAATCTACAGGGAAAAGGAAAGATTTCAGATATAGAAAATTTTGGAGAAGAAATGAAAAACAAGAAGAACAAGTGAATAAAGACTAGGTCCTAAGATCCCAGGACTTGCAGTAGTACAAGAAAGAAAAGAAGAGAAGAGAAGGTGAATAAAGAATAGGTTCAAGAGATTGTACTTTCAAGAATTGTAGTGCAATATCAATCCATAGGCAGAAAGGAAGAAGTCAGAGTTCGCAAGATGATGAGTCTACAGACAAAGATTACTCTACATCAGAGTGGGTATTTTTCTGAGCCGTGTGGCATGGAGATTCCCAGTAAATATGTATGTTGAACATGAGGATTCCATGCAGTATACACTACAGATTAGAAAACCACATTTCGAGTAGTATGAAGTGTTCAGAGAGACATATTCAGAGCAGTCAAATAGTAGAAGTACAGAGTAATAGATTGATCGGATGAGAAGTAGTGTTCCCACACTGGTATTAGTTGGCAGGCAAAAGTTTATGATTTTATTGCACATATGTATTCAGCCAGGGATATTTTTAGTACAAGTTGTTACATACATGCAGAGTTTGATGAGAAGATAGATCAGATCAATGGACATATTTTGATTCAATCTGATAAATATGAACATGTGATGATCAGTTGTAGCATATTCAGGTGAAGCCTTCATAATAGTTCGGTGACAAATGGGTCAACATTATGGACAACTGAGTAACATAGTTATGAACACTCGGTGACATATGGATAGAGATGGATTTGTAATATGCATAGCAACATATTTACAATTGGAATTAGTGGAATCAGTTAGTCACAGAAAAGCATGCAGTGAAAGGCACATCAAAACATGGAAAGAGAAACTGTCAGCAAAAGCTATATCATCATAAGGATATTATTGAACAATATGGTAAAGTGAATGTTCGTTGTGGAGCCTGATTATCTTCCTGATTCATAGGTCCTTGCTTTCAGCCATGTTTATACCCCATGAAGTATTTACACCCCATAAGTATGTACACTCTTCCACGCGGGGGAGTGCAGAGGGGGGGTACCCCCTCTGCGGGGTCTGGGGGGGTCCATCCCCTCGGCTGGGGGGTCTGGGGGCAAGCGGGCCCCCAACGGGGGTTCGAGGGCGAAGCCCCCGAAGCAAAAATTGCCTTGTAAAAGTATATTGTAATTTCATTGTAAATATGGACCGTTCATTATAAGGTCGCATATCTAATGGTAGAGATTATGTTAGGGTTTTTTGCCCTAGAAGGCAACCCTCTTTTATGAGGGAAATGTATTGCAGCTATGGATGATGGTGAATATTGTATTCTGAGAGAGGAGACTGTGAGAGAAAGAAGAGGAAGTTACAACGGGTTTTGCTGTAGGTTGTATCCCTTCATTTGTTGGATAATAATAAAGGAAGGACTTGGAAATTTCTCTGGTGGACGTAGCCCACACTGGGTGAACCACGTAAATCTGTGTCTCTGTTGTATTGTGTGTCTTCTGTGTTTTGTTTCTGCATTTGTTTTATTTTATTGCTCCGCGGTCCTATTTTTCTAACAGTGAATATGAAAAGTAAATGAAGAAGTCAAATTTTGAATGCTTTTAATATATGCCAGTGAAATTCAAGAGGAAGCACTAATGGACAATGAACAACACTGAAAGAGAGGAAAGGAAACATATACAGGTAGCCCTACATTGATATACACAACATCGTGCAGATAAGTCAAGTCATTAGAGAGAGAGATCCAAAAAGGAAGATTAGTAGCATACAAATAGAGAGACATACCCATAGGGGGAACTATTCTGTTACCCATGAGTGATTACAACAGGTACATAGATAGGAGGAAACATATCGACAGGGGGAGTTACCCATTTTAGTCAAAGAAGGTGAAGATAAAGAAAAGATGAATGAAAACAAGGGGGAGAAACCCCAGGAGGACATACCCTTTTCCATTGATGTAAAAGGGGGAGAGATAGAAACATTGATGAGGAGTGATGATCACAGGGGGAGCATGAGCATGGGTGTTTTTATTTCTAATTGTTGCCATCAATGCCAAAGGGGGAGATTGTTGGACAATTGGTTTGGACAGTTGGTTGTCATTGATGTCAACCCTTGGATAGTGATCTTAGAGATTGATGTCAACCCTTGGAGAGGTCCAGATATGTTGGAAACTTTATTAACATTTGTATGATCGAGATTGATGGTGAGTTAGTTGGGTACATTTGATGTAGTCTACATGTATCCCTAGAGGTGTGGTTTTGGTACTCGAAGTTGAATAAGGAATATGGACATGAAGGAAAATGTAAATGCAGGAAAGACCCCCATAGATGGATAGTACCCATCATGTTGTTTCCGTTGATATGTGGAATTCCATGTGGTTCCTCACGGTTAGGGACATATGGCCTTGTGAAGTTTGAAACCTTGAAGAATGGTCAAGAAGCCCTAGTTGGTTACAAGTCAATGAATGCAAGGGTAAAGTGGTTGCAACAAGAAATATCTAGAAGCCCTAAGTTTAATGGAAGAAGTTACCTAGCAAAAGTATAAATACCCCTTAAGGATTCATTCACAAATACACACACACACACACACACTTAGACTTGAATATAGATCTTGTGAATGTTATGGTATAGTATTGTAATCTATTGGCTAGTTTGTGACGACATTTTTCCGAGGTAGCAAAGGAAGGTCGAAGGTGAAAGTATCGGAGTTGCATAAAACATGAGTAACCCTAGTTTCTGAAGTTATCTGCGGCTCACAATGGACAAAGTAACAAACATCTGTGGGTCACAGTGGACAAAGTAGCAGACATCCGCGGGTCATAGTGGAGCAAGTAGTGGATGCTTTTGAAAAGGATTGAAGAAGGTGCCATCTTTATGATTATGAAGTTGAGGAAGGTTTGTTGGTCTGAGATTATATGCACTAGTTCCTCTTCATGAGTAAATGTATGTTTTACATGTATTTGTTTAAGGCTTGTATCTTGGATGGTATGGAACATGCTTAAGGCATGCTCTTGATGGTACATGATTACATATGGTTGAGGTGACATTGTTATGTCATGCTTGAGACATACTCTTGGTACTTGATATATGGTTGTTATGGTTCAATGTTAGAGGCAAATACTTGTGATATTGGCATATAATTGAGGCTTATCTTATGGTACATGGCATGAGAGTGATATGGTATATGGTTGAGACAAATTTCATGGTATATGATATATGGTATATGGTATGATACATGTGTTGATGTACATGGTTGATGTGCATGGTTGGCACATGGTATGGTGTTGATGTGCATGTACATGGTTGGTATACATGGCTGATGGTTGAGGCATATGGTACATGTTTTGGTGCATGGTTGATGCGCGATTTGGTACATGTGTTGGTGCATGGTTGATGCACTTGTTGTGGTTCAGGTTGTGGTACACGGTTGATTCTTGGTATGGCGCATGATATGATACATGATATGGTATATGGTTGATGTGCATGATTGACATATGTTATGGTACATGGTTGATGGTATAGGTTGTGGCACATGTTGATTCATTGTGCATGATACAAGTTGGTACTTGGTTGAGACACATATCTTGTGATGGTATGTTGGTGATCTTGGTACATTCTTTATAGAGGCATGTGTTGGTGATGTTGGACATCTAGTTGAGAGGTGTCCTTGGTATATGATCCATGTGAGAGGATCTGGTTGAGTATCAATGACAATGATAGGTTGATAGGTTACAGGTTGATGTGAGAGTGACAATGGCAGTGATAGTGGCAGTGATTGTGGTAGTGACAGTTGGTCTACACTTATACTTCAAGGCGACATGATAGGGAAAGGAAAGAGGGTTGTATCCTCCTTCTGGTTGGTGTCGAAGAATCAGGGAGTTGGAGCTTCCTTCAGGTTGGAGCCTGAGAATCAGGGGGTTGTAGCCTCCTTCTGGTTGGAGCCAGAGAATTCAGGGAGTTATAGCTTCCTTCAGGTTGGAGCCTATAAATAGGGAGTTGTAGCCTTCTTCTAGATGCAACTGGAGAATTGGGAAGTCGGTGCTTCCTATGAATGAATTCTTGATATATATAAGAAAGCATTCTGTGGTTTTCTCCCATTTGGGTTTCCACATAAATATTGGTGTACTGTGTTCTTGATGTGATGTTGATGTGATGTTGCTTATGATTACATGCTTATGATATATATATATATATATATATATATATATATATATATATATATATATATATTGAATGCAATCATAGATGATACAATGATGATAAACTATTGAACATTGTTGATAAAGTGAAAGAATATATATTGTGGTTAAAATTGGTGGTATAAAGTGTTCATACTGATTCACCCCCCCTCTTAGTATTTTAACATGAAACTCTTACCATGTGATTTTCAATTGAATATCCTTGTTCCAAACTTCATTGCTTGTTTCTCCCATACGAGTCTCCATTATCCCACCTTTCCCTTGATAAACCTTGCTAGGTGGTTCAAGAAGCAGACCAAAAGTAAGTTCGAGCATGCAAGAGGGGGGTGGGCGGGTGTTTTTGTACCTAGGTGGCTCACTTGAAATCAATTGATGGTGGTATTGTGACATATGGTGATTTATTGTGATGTAAGATGCCTCCATATCCATAAACCTATAAGAATTAATGTATTGCTTGATAGTGGCAACCTCCATTTTTCAGAGAACCCTATTTTGAGCATGGTGGCCTCATTGGCTAGAGAGTCAACATGATAATTATGCTCTCTTAAAACTAGTAGAATGAGACCTTTTGTAGTCTATAAAGGTCCTTTTGAATTTGAGCTAGTATATATGCTACATTTCTATCGATGGGGTTTATTTTGAGATCATCAATTTGAAGATTATGCCTAAGTCATCTATAACAATCAAACTTTGTTTTGGTTTCATTTGCTAGAAGAAGACCTTGAAATAGAGCATATGCCTCAACTTGATTATTTGTGGAGTTCCCTAGATCCCAAGCAAAATTTGTTTTAAATTGTCCCTTGTGATCAAGGATGATCCTCCCTCCACTCATCCCCCTTATTTTTATTTATAAGTTTTACTCATCTTACATATATTAGATGGTATCTGTAGATACAATGACATTCATATTTAAGATTAAAACAACAATCAATATAAAAAAATTAAAGCTTAGTATA
Source organism: Picea engelmannii (assembly GCA_009831015.1). Taxonomy (NCBI): domain Eukaryota; kingdom Viridiplantae; phylum Streptophyta; class Pinopsida; order Pinales; family Pinaceae; genus Picea; species Picea engelmannii. The sequence goes on from ML795135.1 coordinate 317,551, forward strand.
ATCCTTAATATTTTAAACACAAAAAATATTGTACTTTAAATTTAATTTTTTTTTTTAAATGTTTAATAAATCTAATGTGCATGAAACTTATAAAAACTTGTCATTTTAAATATTTAATAAATCTAATGTTAATGAAACTTATCATCTTAATGTAAAATGAAAATAAAATAAAAACAAAATTAAAAATATAAATGTATTCCAAATTAAAATAGAAAAAAATAAAATAAAAATGCAACATAAGTAAACAAATTTCATGGATTAACACACACCCACCCCACACATAATTGATGAAAAGTTTATATATATATATATATATATATATATATACTCACTCCGTAAACATAACTTCATATTTATTATTGAATATAATGGATAACTTCATTAAATATTTAATAAATCTAATGTTCATGAAACTTATCATTTTGGTGTAAAACAAAAATAAAATAAAAACAAAATTAAAAATATAAATATATTTCAAATTAAAATAGAAAAAAATAAAATAAAAATGCAACATAAGTAAACAAATTTCATGGATTAACACATACCCACCCCACACATAATTGATGAAAAGTTTATATATATATATATATATATATATATATATATATATATAT
>ML795135.1:323934-349178 GCA_009831015.1 Picea engelmannii
AAAAATACCCACAATTTCTGCCAAGGAAAGTGCTCTGATACCACTTGCAAGATACCAGATATATAAAATATGCAGAACATAAATGAAATGCTAGAAATGGCAGAATAACAGTAAAATATCCAACATAATCTTCACAATACACATAAATGATATACAAAATAGCAATAGAAATAGCACTTTGATTCAGATAGTAATGTTCACAGGCCTCTTCGAGGGGGCAACCTCCAGTCGAGCAGCGCTCTATTACAATAATCTCCAAGCTAGGGTTTTCATACCCTCGACCCTTATTTATACTAAATATGTCTATTAAGAGAAGCATCTAGAGGAAGATCCTTCTAGAAGTGGAAGCTTCTATTAGGTCTTCTTACATCCGCCTTATTCTATTTTATTGAAAGGCCTTATTAATATTGACCTTTATTACATCCGAATACATTGATCTACCTATGTGCGGGTTAGGACCTTAACAAACGACTTTTCAAAATCGTTCGGCTTCTAAAATCTGGAACAGTCTCTTAAAGGTGGTCCCTTTGATCATTAACTGGCTTAGCTGGAAACCTGGTACCGGTCACCTTGTAGAATTAAGTAGAGGTAGGATCCTGGGATTAGGGTCTAATTCCTTCTTATTAAATTCACTTATTAATTCTCTTAGTCAAAATCATGTCTCGGTTCTAGCACATGCCAGGAGGTCCCAGGAACAAGATTCTTTATTATCAACTTGGCTCAGCAGTGCGAAATTGGCACTCACTGGAAACTTGGTAGAGGAGTGGGATCACTATCGGTGGGCCCTAGAAGCATTGAGAGTATCATTATTTGATAATGAAGATGAACTTATTTGGACATGAGGGGATTCTTTAGGTTACCTGTCGACTAAGAATGTCTACGCGGCCTTAACTTCCACACTTAATTTGCAGAATACCACAGGGTGGCATAAGAGTTTATGGAATTGGAATATTCAACTGAAAAGTAAAATTTTCTTGTGGCTTGTAGAAGAGAACAAAATATTGACTTGGAAAATGTTATAGCATAGAGGATGGTTGGGGCCTAGGTGATGCCAATTATGCAAATATGCAAGTGAAGAAAATGAACATCTGTTCATTCATTGTGCTTTCACCAAATGTGTTTGGAAAAAAAATAAAATCTATTAAAAATATCAGTCAAAATTGGGATGGGATTGATCTTGATAACTGCCTTTCAAATTGGACAAATAACAAGACTATTTCATCAAGTCTTGCTTCTCTCACATGCTGGTTTATCTGGCTTGAAAGGAATGTTGCGATATTTGAAGGAAAGATGCCTTCAATACACTCGGTTGTCATCAGATCTCTAAGTGCTATTCAGAAACCTGTGGATAAAATTATTACTTCCTCTATCCGTTTAAACAGACTCGAATTCCCAATAGAGTTCCCAGTGGCCAGTTTTGATGGAGCAGCCAAGGTTAATGGTATTTGCAATGGCGCTAGAGGTATCATTAAAATCACAACATATACAGTTTATAGATGGTATTTGAATTTCGGAAAGGTAACTAATACTAAGGTCAAGTTAATGGGAGCATGGACAACAGTAGATTTAGCAAATCTATTGTCTATCCACAAATTACAGATCCTGGGAGATTCAAAGGTAATCATAGACTGATTAAATTATAAAAGTGATCTTCGAGTGAGATCATTAGAAGGCTGGAAGAAAAGAATTCAGATGCTAAGTAGAAAGTTTGCGGCAATCCAATTCTATCATATCTATCGTGATTACAACATGGAAGCGGATGGACTCTCAAAGCAAGCATTATTGGCTCCAGAAGGAATCATTTCGCTACATTTATGGTCTAATGGTTTGGAGGGTCTTCACCGCCTTATAAATATCTATTAGTGGCCTTATTTCATCTCATTTTTGGAAAGCATTTCTTAGTATTTTGATTTTTGAGATGGGAGGTACTATTCTATCTAGGAATGAGGTTTTTAGATCCCAGATTTCTTGTATTGTATGCCTGTTTGGATTTACTAGTTTATTTTTGGAGCTCTATCTTCGGATGTTTCAGAGGGAATCATGTAGGCTGCTCTGATTGGCTTCTTTTTGTAAAGTGAAGGAAATACTCGAATGAATTTTCAGTGGTACCTATGGATGTAAAAATTATATTATATTAATATAATTGTGCTAATTTTCTACTAGAAAAAAAAAGTGAGCTTGAAAGGGGGATGCCAAAGTATAGGGTTTCTACATGCATGCCAAGGAAAGGATATAAAGTTTTTAAAGGGTTAGAAGTTTTGATTCAACAGATTCATTCCATTAGTGGGTGGATTATGGAGAAGGGAAGCGTGTCGTCCTAACTCATATTTTGTTTCTAGAGAAGAACCTATAGAAATTTAGTGAAATCCAAGGGACTATGATGAGGAGCTACACCTTTGAATTGACGAGGGTGCATGTCATGATGTAAAGAAATATGGTTGCAACAGATCTCTTTGACATGGATAGGTTTCTGGGGCGATGCTTTGACATGGATAGGTTTCTGAGTGATGCTTGACATATCACTAAAATAGAATTTAAGTCAAAGGGATAGATCATATGGTTCAATGAAGAGGATTGGACATGATATTATTCTTGATAGCGAGATGAGTCTTGGGATAATTTCAAAGGATGATTCAAGAAGTGATTATGGGGGATTGTGTCCTTGTTGCAAATAATCCATATTCCTTGATAGCGAGATGAGTCTTGGGATAATTTCAAAGGATGATTCGAGAAGTGATTATGGGGGATTGTATCCTTTTTGTAAATAATCCATAGTTCAAGCCTTTGTCTCCCTTGATATCAATCTTGGAATCGCTAAGGAGAATGTTGCAAGAGGTGAAGGATGGGATCTAGGCCCTAGAGGATAAAATCTCGGGAGGAATGAAGGATCAATGGAAAAAAACATAGGGAAGAAGAGGCGAAATAAAAAATGTATTAGGCCTAGGAAAGAACATGTAAACATGGTGTTAGGTGGAGATATTAGAAAGAGGAAGTAGAAGGGTTGATGGAGAAAGCAGTTATTGGGTGTTTTATGGGAAAGTAGGTGAAAGGTGGCTCTCTGAGAAGTTGGTTGGAAGAAATTTGGAAATTTTTTATAGGGTATTCCCCAAAATTCCATAAGTCTACTCTAGGGTTATATTTGTTTTAAATTTAGGAATTCAAAATACGTGGAGGAAATTCTAGTTGACATCGGTTGTGGGGATATTTGGGTCCGTGCTTAAAGTAGTGTAGGCTAAGATTTCATCCTATTATTGAGCCCCCCTCCCCCCCCCCCACACACACAACAAGTGTGGGAGTCATTTATAGGACTCCCAATTAAGATTTGGAGTAAGGAAAAATTAGATAAATTGGGGAACTTGATAGGGAACTTTATATCTCTGGAACAAAATTTTTGGAGTATAGAAGATAAAAAAAAAAATCATGATTTTAGTAGAGGTTGATATGCGAGAAGGATTCCCTACATATCTTGAAGTTGAATTGAAATCTTGGAAATATCTAAAAATGATAGATTATTGGAAGATTCCCCTCTCAATCAAAATTTTCCATGAAGAAGATGATAAAAATTAGAACAAAAGCAAGACAAGTGACAAGAACTCGGTGGAAAAGTCCTTAAGCCATATTCATATTACAATATTCATACCAATGATACAATTTTATAATACATGAATGAAACCACCTCATAATCTAGATTTACTCTCACACTGACATCTGATCAGGAGATAAGGCAAGGAGGAGGCAAAACATGATCTAATACACACTTAGGATAAAAAAAATATCCCATAATGTGAAATATACATAGGTGGTGTAGGACTTCATGATTGTATAGAAGTCATACGCTAACAATCTTCCCCTCAATCATAAGTCCAAAAAATAATACCAACAAGGAAACATAAAATGGTATCATCTCCAAGTCTTCATTCTGGGACTCTTGAGCTAAGTTTCGATGAAGAACTTTCTAAAAATTTAGCAAATTTGGATGTTGAAAACTCATAGAATCTAGAAAATTCCACTGTGTAAACATGTGATCCATAATGCCTATAATTGTTCATTGATATAAACTTCAATATATAATGAGAGTGAATCAGTTGCAAGTTTGACACATCCCTAAAAATGCTTGACAAACCAAATGAGTTGCAAGCAACATTGCAGTTAGATCTAGTTGTCCTATGCTACGTTGAATGACCATCAAGGTGAACAAAATGTCGACAATATTGCTCTAGAAAATGACACAAAAATAGTGTCAATCAACATCCCAATAATGAATTTGTATCATTCAACTGAATCACAGTTCTTCCAAATAAAAACTGAGTAGTAAACTAGGTTTCTTACTGGGACTATTCAAATCCCGAATCAATCATCATGATAAGATCAAAACTCAAAAAATCAATGGATGTCGCAAAAAATATGACAAGTGGAAAGGCCTCGAAAATTCCCAATAGGAAATTTATCACAGGTGATGAAATCTTTGCAATGCTCTTGTTGTTGTTGTTGTTGTTGTTGTCTCCCATGTGATGTTTTGATTGTCTAAGTCTATTATAGCCAGAATGTGGGTGCTAATTTGGCATATTTTTTTGTTGTTGTCGAAACTTGAAGTCTGAAAAACATCAACAATATTCCCCCCTTTGTTAGCTAAAAGGTGAGAAGTCATGGGTTTTCGTGTGTGTTACCCTGAACCAATTCATCACTATATATTGTTATTTTGTTGACTATTAACCATTTTCACTTCATTGGTGGTTTTAGTTTACCACAAACAATTCCCCCCCCCCGCCCACAACTTAAGCTATAAAAGAGTACCATTTGGGAGTAATTGAATCGATTTTCATTTGTGTTCATCCCTCCTTTTAAGGTGCAAGGAGATTGAATGGTTATCTGCTACAATATGTCTTTACTTGAGAGATAAATCTATGGTAAGATTGATTTAATTATTTCATTGTTGATAACCATTGCCAAGGATTGATACAACCACAATGGATCTTTAATATTGTATATTTATGTAGTGAGGATAATCTATTTGATGAATGATTATGCTTGCTACAATGTTGACAAGGATGAAGATCAAAACACTGATAATCTATATGACCAACTTGATGACATTGTTGGCACTCAAGTTTTCTTCAATATGTTGATCATCAAATGTATCATTGACCTCATTGACTTCCAATGTATTTTTATCAAGAAATCATCCACTTATAAAATTAACAGTTTTTGATTAATCTGGGATATGAAAGTTGTTGTCTTTCTCATATCTTAAACCATGTCTATTTTTTTGAATTGTAAAACTTCCCAAAGCCTGAAAATGTTGTGGAAATATCATTCTTTTCTTGTTTGTTGTCTTTTAGACATTCAACAATGTTTACTTTTGTAACCTCAAATGAAAAAGATTCAAGGTCACTAGAACTTGAACTCTATGCTTTAGCATCTTGTAATTTTTCATCAGCTATTTGACTTCCTTGAACTGCATGTTGAGGAGGAAGGCTGATACCATTATTATGGAATATTTACCAAAAATACATTGAAATGTTTCCTACAAGATATTTAATGATCATTCATGCAATATTTGACTCACTAACAATATATAACACCCAACCTCAAATGCCTCAATGTTGGCATGTTCACAGGAACAATGCGCTTGTCATTGATGGCAAGAACACACAGGAAGGAGAAGCTTGGGAGGAGAAGCGACAGTGATCATTGGATCCCATTCAGAATTACCGATGACAGTCATATTTGAATTAAGACAGGAGGAGCGCACAGATGGAGGACAGATCTCGGGCGTTAGATACGAGTGCGGGGTCCGACCATCGTTGGATCCAGGAGAACCTGCACGTTCTTTAAAGTGAAAGGAGAAGAGGGCTTACAAAATCCCAAAAGAAGGAGGACCATCCATCTTCGAGCAGGACATGTGGTCACAGATCAACATTTCATTGACTAGAAAGTCAAAGGAAGGAAGTGCTCTAACCTTCCAACTCGCGATATGCGAAGTTGCGAAAAGATATGAGCCATCAGACCGAGGAGAAATCTGGACCATCGATCCAAGAAGGAAACGTGGCTAAAGTTCAACATTTCGCTGACTGAAAGGTCAAAGGAAGGAGAGGCCTAACCTTCCAACTCGCGATACGCGAAATTGCAAAAAGATCTGAGTCATCGGATCGAAGAGAAATCTGGACCGTCGATCCAAGAAGGACACGTGGCGAAAGATCATCATTTCACTGACTGGAAAATCAAAGGGAGGAGGTGCCCTCACCTATCGAACTCGCGATATGAGAAATCACGACATAATATTAGCCATTGGATCGAGAACTAATCTAGGTCGTCAGATCCGAGAAGTAGTTCATGACAGACCATGTCATAAAGGACAGGTGGCAACCTATGTCAGTAAGGACACGTGGCACAATCATACAAGGAAAAGTGTCAAGGTGATTTAATGTTTCAATTACATGAATATTTCAAATCTGAGTGACACGTGGCAGCCGCTCGGGTCACGAAACGTCATCGAGTGACGTCATTCTGGGAGTTCAGTTTCGAGAGTTTTAGTATCAAAACTCCCCCTAAGTCTCGAAAGCTAAAGTTGTGGGGCGGTGGATAGTCGTCCGATCACCACGGAATGTGGACCATTGATCTAAAGAGTGAAGCACTCAAATGATTAGAGAGTGGTCATAGGTAGTGGTCACATCGTCGAGAGTTGGAGGAAGGCGCTAACATCTAAGCTCCATTTCAGAAATTGCGATATGGAGAGTCGTGAAGTCTCACCACAATATTTTCGAAATCGTGAAACACGAAACAATGATTCAATCTGAGTTGTTGATCAAGAGAAAGTGTAAAACGTTAATCTGGCTCCATTTCGTATTTTCGGCGATCGCAACTTGGACTGTCGAGACCCTTCATCACAGGAATGTTGAAATCACGAAACACAAAACAACGATTCAATCTGAGTCATTGATCAAGAGAAATCATGAACCGTTAATCTGGCTCCATTTCAGAGTTTCGGCAATCGCAACTTGGAGTGTCGAGACCCTTCATCACAGGAATACTGAAATGAGAAACGCCTTTTTGGCGTAGGCTGTGGTCACCATCGGTGGTCACGTTGGAGGAAGGAGCTAGAGAAACCAAGCTCCATTTTGGGGCTCGCAATATGAGGAGTCAAGGAGACTCACGGGAGAAAACCTGAAATGGAAAATCATGAAATGCCTTTTTGAATAGGGTTGTGGTCACAACCATTGGTTACATCATCGAAGGTTTAAGGGAGGAGCTAGCATGCAGCTAAGCTCCATTTTGGAGATCACGACTTGGAGATTCGAGATGCCTCATCCCCAGATCCCCAAAACACGAGTCATGAAAGCGCCTTATGAATAGGTGTTTGGTCACCGACAGAGGTCACTTGAAAGGAAAGGGCTTAGCCAGAAGAGCTAGTGCCCACTGTGAATTTTTCTTCAAGAAGAGAGAAGACACCAAAACACATGAACACGCAGAGTTTCTCTTAGTAACTGCCAGAGGAGCCGAAGAGACTCGGTGTAACAGTTAAAAACCACTGATGGTTTCTGCCAGAGAATTCAAAGAGTCTTTAGGGTGATCGACAGAGAAGAGGAAGAGTCTCGAGGAAACTACCAGTGGAGTGTAAACTCATCATAGAGTCGACTAACATATGGAAAAGGGTTGAAGACTATTATAGTCAGTAAAGCCAAAAGATCTCAGGAGAAGGGTCAGTGATGATGAATGCAGTGAAGTGTATGCAGTGGGAGAGCACATGCAACATGGACAAGGTGCACAGAGACTATACAAATGCAGAACAAAGAAGAGATCATGCGGTGATTTTTGAGAGTGTGTTATGTAGGTAGAAGCATTGAGCCTAAAGGAAAAATAGCTCAGTAGAAGAAAAGAAGAGAGATGCATAACCGAGACAGTAAAAGAAGGTTGAAATGCACAGGCAGAGAGAAAGCAGAAGATTAGAAAGCGCGAGAAGATGCAAGCAGTGAGATGCTGATACAGGAGATTAGAGAAGCATAGCAGAATAGTGATAAGCCTAGTAAACTGATGAAAACTATTGAATCACTGTAATAAATTCATAGAAAGCAAAGTTTTATATTTTAGGGTGGAAGAGAGGTGCTAGGGAGGACTGTTGTCCTCAGAGTTTCAAGTAGGTGCTTGAACACAGGGAGTTGTAGCTTCCATCTGGTTGGAGCCAGAGAAACTAGGGTGGCAGGGTGGTGCAAGGGAGAACATTGGTTCTCCGATATACAGGTCGGTGCATGTATGACTGGAAGTTGGTGCTTCCGTCCAGTTGGTGCTGGAACACTCAGGGAGTTAGTGCTTCCTTCTAGTGGGTGCTAGAGAAACCAAAGAGTTGGTGCTCTCAGCAAGTAGCATATTGCAAAATAGAGGTGGTAGTCTCATTATGAGCCGGTGCTCATACGAATGATAATGTACATAAAATGATTATCATATAAATAAGAAGAGGTTTTCAACCTTTATGGGTTTCCTCGGGAATATCTATCTCCGCATTATACATGTGTGTGATTGATGTTGAATACTCTATTGCTTATTTATTGTGATCATCATTGAGTGTTCTGTAATGAGTTTAAAAATGGATATAGTTGTTTAAGCACAATAACAACTGATTCACCCCCCCCCTCTCTCAGTTGTCCAACAATTGGTATCAGAGCCGACCCCTTTTATCTAAGGGTAGATCCTAGAGCTTAAAAATGTCAAGCCATTAAGGAACTTCAACCAATAACGCCCCTCTGTTCAATGGAACAAACTTTGTCTTTTGGAAAGTTAGAATGAGAACCTACATAATGGCTTTAGGTGCAGATGTCTGGGATGTGGTAGATACTGGTTATGTAAAGCCAGTTGTACTAACTAATAAGGATGACAAGATAGAATTCATCTTCAACGCTAAGTCTATGAATGCTATCCTGAGCGGGCTTGTAGATGCAGAATTTGTAAAAGTTATGCACTTAGAAACTACCAAAGAAATGTGGGACAAACTCATTAGTAGTTATGAAGGTAATGAGAAGGTAAAGGATGACAAGCTTCAAACCTACAAAGTACAGTTTGAACAGCTGAAGATGAAAGAGTATGAAACTGTTGGAAAGTACTTTCTAAGAGTTGAAGAACTGGTAAATGCAATGAAAGAACTTGGTGAAAAAATTGAGGAACCCTCCTTAGTTCATAAAATTTTGAGATCTCTACCTGATAGGTTCAACCCGAAGGTCTCTGCTATAGAATAACTTAATGATCTAAAAGCCTTGGCATTTGATCAACTTCTAGGAACGTTGATTGCATATGAAATGAGAGTAGTTAAAGATAAACCCACCTCCAGAGAAGCATCATTTAAAGCATACAAGAATGAGGATTCTAAAGCCTGGTGAAATTGAATCAAAATTTGTGAGAAGACTGAAGAAGGGATCAGGCAAATACAAAGGTAAACTGCCTTTCAAATGTTTCAACTGTGGTAAGATAGGCCATTTTGCAAATAAATTTCCTCACAAAATAAAGGATTAGACATATGATGATGAGGAGAAGCACAAACACAAAAATTTCTTTAAAGAGAATAATTTTAAGAAGAAAAGTCTTTGTGTAAACAATGATAATGATCCTTCATATAATGGAGACATTGACTCTTCTATTGAAGATAAACTAAATGACTTCATGCTTATGGTCAAAGAGGATTATGATAATAAAAGCACATGAAATGATGCTAATGAAGAAGAAGTTGTGGTTGACCTGGAAGGAGAACTGATCAATGCACTAGAAGAGCTTGACAGACTCATAATTAAGATGAGAAAGCAAAAACAATTGCTAATACAGTTCAAGAAAGGCAGTAAAGAACCTGATGAAGACTTTTCCCTGCTAAAAGTGGAATTAGAAGAGGCAAATAAAATAGAAGACATTCTGAAACAACAGTTATTAGAAAAGAAGGCAATATATGAAGCTCTGGAGGAAGAAGTAGTGAAAACTAGGAAAGAGCTAGAGAAGTTTCAAGCCTTGTATCATCAGAATCTGTCAAGTATCAAAGCCTCAAAAAGATTGGCCACCATTCTGAATCAACAAAGGAACCCAAAGCTGAAAATAGGTCTGGGTTATGAAGAGGGATCAAGCAGTGGTCAACCAAGTAACAATGAGCCCATCAAGTTTGTCAAATCTACAACATATGACAACAACAAACCTGCAGAAACAAAAGAAGATAATCAGATGCCCAGGAGGAGTAAAGAAAAAGGTACTAGAATTGAAATTGTAGATCAGAGAAATAATACACTCTCTTCTCAAAGAAATTGTCAGCATGGAATAAATCGACCTTCTCAAAGAAGACAACCACTTTCCAGGTACCAAGGTTTTTTCTATGGATATTGTTTTTCTGTTCTAATTTTGATCACAAAGATGTAAACTGTTCTTTAAAATTTAGATATGAGCAATCAAGACATTCAAGGTATAGGCATCTGCCACAACAAAGAATGAGACAACCAAGTAACAAACCATCATAGACTGCAAATCACTTGATGGTTGGGAAAAGGACACATGTTAAGCATAACAATCATTATGATCCCTTATTCAATGAATCAGAATGTCACATCTATCATAATTTTGGACATAAAGCTGTTGACTGTCGCTTAAAGAACTATGAACCAGATTTGAATCCCTCTGCTAAAAATGTCAAGGTTTGGAAGAAGAGAGAAAGTGACAAGTGTGTATTAGTGTTGTCATCTCAAAGACAAAAGAACCCTTGGTATATAGACATTGGATGCTCCAAACATATGATGGGAGACAAAGGTAGGTTTCTATCTCTAAGTGAAAGCAAATCATGAAATGTAACCTTTGGAAATGATGCTCTAGGTAAAATCAAGGGTAAAGGGATGGTGAGTTTAGGTAATGGAAAAGGAAAAGCCCAAGATGTTATGCTTGTAGATGGGCTGAAACATAATCTTCTCAGTGTAAGTCAAATGTGTGACAGAGGATGTGAAGTGGTGTTCACTTCCAAGGACTACAAGATAAAGTATGTAAACTCAGCACAAGTGGTGGCTAAAGGCATAAGGAAAGAAAATAATGTATATGTGCTAAAAGAATATAGAGAAGAATGTCATCTAAGAAAACATGATGAGAGATGGTTATGGCATAGGATACTTGGACATCTAAACTTTGATCACTTAATCAAGCTCAAAAATCTTGAGGCGGTAAAATATCTTCCAAGAATATCAAAGCCACAAGATTATGTGTGTAAACCCTGCCAAGTAGGAAATCTTACCAGGACACAGTTTAAATCCAAGAGCTCTACTTCAACAGAGAAACCACTCCAACTAGTTCATATGGATTTATGTGGACCATCAAGATAGGAAGGCATAGGGAAAGAAAACTATTTCATGTTGATCATTGATGATTACTCCAGACTTACTTGGGTTGCCTTTCTCAAGGAAAAAGCTGAAGCATTTGAGAAATTTAAAATATTTAAGGCTTTAATTGAGAATCAAACATGCAAGAGGTTAAAGGAAGTATGATCAGACAGAGGAGGCAAATTTATGTCAAGTGAGTTTAAGGAGTTCTGTGATGAACATGGGATCAAGAGAGAATACACAATCCCAAAAACTCCACAACAAAATGGAGTAGTTGAGAGGCAAAACAGAACAGTGCAACAAATGGCCAGGTCAATGATGAATGAGAAGAACATTGGTCAAACCTACTGGGTAGAAGCAATACACACAATAGTCCATGTTCTTAAAAAATCCCACTTCAGACCACACACCGACAAGAAACCTTATGAACTGTGGTATGGGAGACCTACTTCAATCAAACACTTCAAAGTCTTTGGGAGTAAGTGTTACATAAAGAATAATGATGAGAACCTTGGAAAGTATGATGATAGGGATGATGAAGGCATCTTCTTAGGGTATGCTACAAACAGTAAAGGATACAAATGCTATAATAAGAGGCTGCATAGATTGGTTGACTGTATTGACATAAAAGTTGATGAAGGAATCCCAGAAAGAGAGGTGAACAATATTGAATAAAAAACAAAGGATATAGATGAAGTTGAACCTGAACAGGTCCAAGAATCAGAACAAGAAGATTCTGAGCCAGATGAAGATGCAAATATTCAAACATACTCAAATCAGCATACAGCTTCAAATTCCTCCTCCAGAATCACTCAAAAGAATCATCCTGCAAGTCAGATAATTGGTGAAAAAGACAAAGGTGTACAAACCAGGAGAAAGATAATAAAAAACACGGAACAATCACATATAGCCTTCATATCCATGCTGGAACCCAAGAATTTTGATGAAGCTAGCAAAAATGACCATTGGGTTAAAGCAATGAATGATGAACTTGATCAGATTGAGAAAAGTAATACGTGGGAGATGGTTCCTAGACCTGAAGGTAAAAATATCATTGGTTCCAAATGGATCTTTAAGAATAAGTTGAATGAGTAGGGACAAGTTGTCAGGAACAAAGAAAGATTGGTCTGTAAAGGCTATGCTCAAATAGAATGACTGGATTTTGATGAAACATTTGCGCCTGTAGAAAGATTAGAAGCTATCGGAATATTTCTTGCCTATGCTTGTCATAAAAGGTTTAAAGTCTATCAAATAGATGTCAAGTCATCTTTTCTAAATGGATATTTAAATGAAGAAGTCTATATGGAACAACCAGAGGGTTTCGAATTGTCTGATAACCCTGACTTTGTATGCAAGATGAAGAAAGATTTATATGGGTTAAAACAAGCCCCTCGTGCCTGGTATCACAGACTAGATACGTATCTCCAAGACAAAGGGTTTAAGAGAGGAACAATTGACAACAATCTATATATCAAAACAAAGGGTAATGATTTGCTCATCATGTTGGTCTATGTAGATGACATCATCTTCGGATGTAGTAAGGATTCATTGGTACAATGGTTTTCTTCTGCCATTGAGTCTGAGTTTGAAATGTCTATGATAGGTGAACTGTCAATTTTTCTTGGTTTGCAAATTACTCAGAGGTCTGAAGGAATGTTCATTTCTCAAGAAAAATATCTAAGAGAAATGTTGAAAAGGTTTCAAATGGAAGATTCTAAACCTGTGGGCACACCTATGGTTACTGGATGCAAATTAAACAAGGATGATGACTCACTTGATGTTGATCAAAGTTCATATAGGTCAATGATAGGCAGCCTGCTATACATCACAACATCTTGTCCAGACATAATGCATTTTGTTGGAATAGTAGGAATATATCAGTCTGCACCTAAACAGAGTCATTTGCTAGTTGTCAAAAGGATATTCAGATATTTGAAAGAAACAATGAACTATGGCCTATGGTATCCTAAGAATCAGAATTTTCAATTACCAGTCTACTCAGATGTTGATTGGGCTAACTGCATGGATGAAAGGAAAATCATGAGTGGAGGTGTGTTCTTCTTAGGAGATTCTCTAGTAGCGTGGTTGAGCAAAAATCAAGGTTCCATTTCCTTATCAACTACAGAGCCAGAATACATTGTTGTTGCTATTTGTTTCACTCAGCTATTATGGATGATTCAGACACTTGTAGACTTGGAGGTAAAATATACTGCACCGATCCCAATTCATTGTGATAACACTAGTGCCATAAGTGTGTCCAAGAATCCTATATTCCACTCCAAGACCAAGCATATTCCCATAAAATACCATTTTCTAAGAAAGAAGGTCACCAATCAGATTGTTCAGGTTCAATACATTCCAACCATAGAACAAATTGTAGACATCTTTACTAAACCCCTCACTAAGACACCATTTGAATATCTTCGTCAAAAGCTGGGTGTCATCCCATCTCACATCTAAGAGAATCCATCCTGTTAGGGGGAGTTTGTGTTGGTTGAATATCTGATACCTCCGAAAAATTACTGCAACAACTCAGGGGGAGCGTGTTTTTTTCTTTTTTCTTTGACATTGATGTCAAAGGGGGGGAAGAACAGCATGACTGGATGCTACGGTTGGAGATCGAGGTCTAAGCAGTATAGTGCATCCTTTTAAGGTTGCCATCAATTCCAAAGGGGGATATTGTTGGCATGTTCACAGGAAAAATGCGCTTGTCATTGATGGCAAGAACACACTGGAAGGAGAAGCTCGGGAGGAGAAGCGACAATGATCGTTGGATCCCATTCAGAATTCCCGATGACCATCAGATCTGAATTAAGACAGGAGGAGCGCATAGATGGAGGACAGATATCGGGCATTAGATCCGAGTGTGGGGTTCAACCATCGTTGGATCTAGGAGAACTTGCACGTTCTTTAAAGTGCAAGGAGAAGCGGGCTTACAAAATCCCAAACGAAGGAGGACCGTCCATATTCGGATAGGAAACGTGGTCATAGATCAACATTTCGCTGACTGGAAAGTCAAAGGAAGGAAGTGCTCTAACCTTCCAACTCGCGATATGCGAAGTTGCGAAAATATCTGAGCCATCAGATTGAGGAGAAATCTGGATCGTCGATCCAGGAAGGACACATGGCTAAAGTTCAGAATTTCGTTGACTGAAAGGTCAGAGGAAGGAGAGGCCTAACCTTCCAACTCGTGATACGCGAAATTGTGAAAAGATCTGAGCCGTCAAATCGAAGAGAAATATGGACCGTCGATCCAAGAAGGACACGTGGCGAAAGATCATCATTTCCCTGAATGGAAAGTCAAAGGGAGGAGGTTCCCTCACCTCTTGAACTCGCAATATGCGAAATCACGACATAATCTCAGCCGTTGGATCAAGGACTAATCTAGGTCGTCAGATCTAGGAGGTAGTTCATGACAGACCACGTTAGAAAGGACAGGTGGCAGCCTATGTCAGCAAGGACATGTGGCACAATCATACAAGGACAAGTGTCAAGGTGATTTGATGTTTCAAGTACATGAATATTTCAAATCTGAGTGACACGTGGTTGTCGCTCGGGTCACGACACGTCATCGAGTGACGTCATTTTGGGAGTTCAGTTTCAGGAGTTTTAGTATCAACACTCCCCCTAAGTCCCGAAAGTTGAAGTTGTGGGGCGGTGGATAGTCGTCCGATCACCATGGAATGTGCACCGTTGATCTGAAGAGAGAAGCGCTCAAATGATTAGTGAGTGGTCATAGGTAGTGGTCACATCGTCGAGAGTTGGAGGAAGGTGCTAACAACTAAGCTCCATTTCAGAAATCGCGATATGGAGAGTCGTGAAGTCTCACCACAATATTGCCAAAATCGCGAAACACGAAACAATGATTCAATCTGAGTCATTGATCAAGAGAAAGCATGAACCATTAATCTAGCTCCATGTCAGAGTTTCGGCGATCGCAACTTGGAGTGTCGAGACCCTTCATCACAGGAATGCCAAAATCGCGAAACACGAAACAACGATTCAATCTAATTCGTTGATCAAGAGAAAGCATGAACCGTTAATCTGGCTCCATTTCAAAGTTTCGGTGATCGCAACTTGGAGTGTCGAGACCCTTCATCACAGGAATGCCGAAATGAGAAACGCCTTTTTGGCATAGGCTATGGTCACCACCAGTGGTCACGTTGGAGGAAGGAGCTAGAGCAACCAAGCTCCATTTCGGGGTTCGCAATATGAGGAGTCAAGGAGACTCACGAGAGAAAACCCAAAATGCGAAATCATGAAATGCCTTTTTGAATAGGGTTGTGGTCACATCCATTGGTCACATCATCGAAGGTTTAAGGGAGGAGCTAGCATGGAGATAAGCTCAATTTCGGAGATCGCGACTTGGAGAGTCGAGATGCCTCATCCCCAGATCTCTGAAACGCGAGTCGCGAAAGCGCCTTATGAATAGGTGTTTGGTCACCGGTAGAGGTCACCTGAAAGGAAGGGGCTTAGCCAGAAGAGCTAGCGCCCACTATGAAGTTTTCTTCAGGAAGATAGAAGGCACCAAAATGCATGAACGCGCAGAGTTTCTCTCAGTAACTGCCAGAATGAAGTGATTGCATCTACTAGAGGAGTCGAAGAGCCTCGATGTAACTGTTAGAAACCACTAATGGTTTCTGCCAAAGAATTCAAAGAGTCTTCAGGGTGATTGACAGAGAAGACGAAGAGTCTCGAGGCAACTGCCAGTGGAGTGTAAACTCATCATAGAGTCGACTCACAGATGGAAAAAGGTCGAAGACTGTTACAGTCAATAAAGCCAAAATATCTCAAGAGAAGAGTCAATGATGATGAACGCAATGAAGTGTATGCAATGGGACAGTGCATGCAGCATGCACAAGGTGCACAGAGACTATAAAAATGCATAACAAAGAAGAGATCGTGTGACGATTTTTGAGACTGTGTTATGTAGGTAGAAGCATTGAGCCTAAAGGAAAAATAGCTTAGTAGAAGAAAAGAAGAAAGATGCATAACTGAGACAGTAAAATAAGGCTGAAGTGCACAGGCAGAGAGAAAGAAGAAGATCAGAAAGCACAAGAAGATGCAAGCAGTGAGACACTGATACAGGAGAGCAGAGCAACATAGTAGAACAGTGATAATCCTGGTAAGTCGATGACAACTATTGAATCATTGTAATAAATTCATAGAAAGAAAAGTTTTATATTTCAGGGTGGAAGGGAGGTGCTAGGGAGGACTGTTGTCCTTAGAGTTTCAAGTAGGTGCTTGAACACAGGGAGTTGTAGCTTCCATCTGGTTGCAACCAGAGAAACCAGGGTGGCAGGGTTGTGCAAGGGAGAACATTGGTTCTCTGATATATAGGTTGGTGTCTGTATGACTGGAAGTTGGTGCTTCCATCCAGTTGGTGTTGGAACACTCAGGGAGTTGGTGCTTCCTTCTAGTGGGTACTAGAGAAACCATAAAGTTGGTGCTCTCAACAAGTAGCAGCTTGCAAAACAGAGGTGGTAGCCTCATTATGAGCCGGTGCTCATAAGAATGTTAATGTACAGAAAATAATTATCATATAAAGAAGAAGAGGTTTTCACCCTTTATGGGTTTCCTCAGGAATATCTGTCTCCGCATTATACATGTGTGTGATTGATGTTGAATACTCTATTGCTTATTTATTGTGATCATCATTGAGTGTTCTATAATGAGTTTAAAAATGGATATAATTGTTTAAGCACAGTAACAACTGATTCGCACCCCCCCCCCCTCTTAGTTGTCCAACACTCAATTCATATGGTCTCTTTTCACTATGTGCAAAGTGATCCATTAGTATAAATAAGGAAGCCCCCTTATTACTATGGAAAAAAAGGTCATGGATCCTTTTTAAGTGCATCAAAATTTCATTTGAGTTGGGTATTTAAAAAAAAGAAAAGATGTATTAATGAGAAAAGCATTCGCGATTCACTGACTTGAGAGTTTGATTTGGATTTGATCATTATATTATTTTTCATCTATCTCGATGCTTTATAGGTGAAAAAATTAGAGGAATCAACTTGTAGAGACATTTTAGCGGCTGGTTCCAATTTGGAAATTTGGGTCCAAAAAATCGTTTAAAATCTTTTGGAGCCATTTTGAGACATCAAACAACACTTTTTATTGTCCAAACCTTACTATAAACTGAGAGGATATATTCTACAAAAGAATACATATCCAATGGTGCAAGAATCACCTCAATGAAAGTTCATATGTGAAAGTTATGTCTCACAAGTTGATCTACCGTATTGATCAACATAGTGCGAGTCGATGTCACGTCAACCCCCATTACTTAAATGTGTGGGGCTAGCCATGTAGTGTTTTTTCGAGAACATTCTAGAAGGTTGAAACGTAATCACTAATTGAGGGTTGAGGAAGTCAAGACCCTAACCCTAAATGACTATCGGGCTATGTTAAATACTAGGCCGCTAGGAGGAGAAGGGGTTCCATTCTTTTGCATTGTATCTTGTTCCATAGCTAAGCAAAACATTTGAAAGTGGTATTCTGTGAGCATAACAGAGGATGAGAGATTCTATAGCAGCCATACATGCCACAGTGTCAAAGGCAACTCCATAAAGAGCGACTCTTTCTTTGTACTTGCATCTGAGGAAAAGAGAACAAAGTGACCTCACTTTATAATCAAGTTTTCTCCAGTATTGAGTTTCTCGTGTCATATCTTATGTTTATTTGTGGATAGTGCGTGTATTTACTTTTATTCTCTATTTTTTGCATTTTCATATATTTTAAGCATCAAAATAATAATTAAAAAATATGAGATCTAAAGAAAATTAACCCTGATTTCAACATTTTATTAGGTTTGTTGTTGTTGTCCTAGTAAAACATCCACCAGAGTTTACAGATGAACATTCATTAATAGATCAAAGGCAACCACTTTTTCATTTTAAAAATGATTGTACTCTTAAAAATGAGGAAAGGGTGAGATTGATAACTTATAAATGCAAAATCAAGTTCCCTTCTTTCTCTTTTTGCCTGCACCAGTGGGTACCTTCTTTCTCTTTTTGCCTGCACCAGTGGGTACCTTCTTTCTCTTTTCAGGACGTGCTTTTCCAACGTATTCTTTGAATTCAAGATCTGAATTGGCTTTGAATAATTATTTACGCTCAGATCGGTGATAAAACGTTGGTGCAATAGATCCATGGATAAGAAGTGAAGGTAGATCCACGTTAAGCGTTGTTGGAAAATCGTTGATCACGGTCACTTGTGTAGAGATCCAATGATGAATATGAATTCAAGCACTGCCATTTGGAAAATCTTTAGTGGATCAGTTGAGGGTGTTGTAAAATTGTTGAAGGCTACTCTAGAATGTAATATCGTGCATAACTTTCACCTATTATGTAAAACTTTTAGAATAACAAATGATAGAGTCGATTTGAAATTTCTCTTTGTATGATGCAATGGTTTTCGATATGGTGTTTGATTTTTCTATGGTTTTCGATATGTTCCATGCGTGGTGATTTTGGCGAAGGTTTCTTTCATCTCGATTAATGTGAAAAGGCTCTAATTCCTCCATTGCTCCATATCCAGAGTACTATTGAAATTTGCAGCCAATTGGCTGCACATGGAGACCCTATGGGAGATAATCGGGTTCTTGCAGGTGCCCCTCTATCAAATATTTGGAATAATTCTTGGAGCTGATCGTGGCACTCATATATCCCCATTCTATAGTCTATGGTTGATAACCATGCAACTTCACATTGTGAAGGAAGAAAAAGACAACTAGACAACTTCATATTAATTAAACCTCTCATGGATGATTACCATGAGGAGTTACCAGGCCCTTAAGACTAAAGGAGTTCCAATATCATGATAAGAAATAGAACACAAGCAAGAGAAGAGACAAGAACTTGTGGAAAAGGTCTTAAGTCATATTCATATTACAATATTCATTTCAATTATACAATTTTATAATACATGAATGAAACCAATTCATAATCTAGATTTACTCACACCTCCTAAGGAGATAAGACAAGGAGAAGTCAAAATATGATCTAATACACACTTAGGATAAAAATACATCCCACAATGTGAAATATACAAAGGCAAAGTAGGACTTCATGATTGTATTGGAGTCACGAGATAACAAAAAGACATGTGTGGAAATATTGTATGAAAAATCTAGAGGGATGATCTTGAGGAAATGAATTTTGGGTGAAAAAAGAAGGTGGAGGATTCATGGGTCATAGAGGTTTAAAGGAAGTAGAGGACCTCGAGGTAGATGATGATCAAGTGAATCCTATTTCTGGAGGTAATAAGGTTTGAAAGGAAGGGTCTAATGCTATTGAAAATATCATAGAATCTCCAAAACTTTCATATATTTCAATCAAATTGGTCCAAAGAAAGCAAAAGTAGATTTTCTATCCAATTTAAAAGACTCCACAAATCAAGGTATGCTCTCAAAATTTCTTGAAAATAATTTTTTTATATTAGAAAAAAATATTTATATTTTTATATTCATTTCTTTGGTTATGTTAATAATAAGAAAGGATTAAAAGTTGAAAACCCCTTATCTCATAAGGCCATAATCAGTTTCCCATATATGATAATAAGAAAATTCTAGTTACCTAGCATAATTTAGAAGTTGGTGTTAACTCAATTGAAATGCTATTGAAGGAGGAGAGGGTTAAGGGTCAAAAACGATTTCTTAGGTCAAATTATAGACTAAGACCCAGAAAGGAACCCTCAGTGGAAGAAGGAAGATAAATGGAAGACGCTTAGCATTGGACACATGTTGGGTTTCCTATGTTGGAAGAAAGTCATTCAAGTCACCTGCAAAAAACAATAGCATCCAAAAACGTTAGGGAGAGGAAACAATTGAAAATAAAAGGGGTCCTTAGAGTAGGAGAGGCCTAGGAGAAGGTGTCAAAATGGTCATCCTCTCTATGAGGGTAATATGTGGCCATAAAAAGTTAGCCTTGAAGAGATTATGTTTTGTTTATAATCCAAATATAGCGTTATTGCAAGAAACAATATGTTTGGGAAGCAAAGAAATAAAGGTTGTATCTTCTTTTTTGAAGGATTATACTTTTTAGAGATTACAGGGTTTCTTTGGTGGTCTCATCGTTGGAATTCCAACATTGACCCCCTTTCTACTTTTTTCTTGAATGCATGAATTTAGGCAGAATGCATATCAAAGGAGATGGGAAAGGTTTTAAAGATAATAAACATGTATGGGCCATATGGGGAAGGAAGACTTTCTAGGAAATGTGATTAGATCAAGGTTCCTTGGAAGGTGACAATGTCATCATAAGGTGGGATCTTAAATTGACTATGAAAGTCAGGGAGATATGGGAAGAATTAGTAAGACTAGATCCCTTAGCATAATAATTCAGTGATATTTTTGAATATTTGAAGTGTTATCCCCCATTTCTAGGGATAACTAAGGAGATAATGTCTCGAGGCCCTTAGGTTGTAGACATGGAGTGTCGAGGGATAGATCGACTCATGATATCCACTTACATAGATGGAGACCCACTTCACCACCACACCTCTCTGGTTCATCATGATGGCATTCACCACATCAGGATGTTTCCAGAAGACAATGGGTCTTGCTCCATGAGGTACAAGTAAGGTATTATGGTAAGTATCACTTTAATACTTGAGGCATTTGAATATGTTGCATTTAAACTTGCTTTTGTTTATAGAATGTCCGCTTGGAAATTATGCTATTTTCCCTATTTAGCCTTAGTGGTTGACATTGTGCCCTAGTAAGTGGTCACCCTTTGGGAAATATTTGCTACTGGGTGGTCTCATTAATGAGTCATCATACCATTCCCGATCATACTTATCATTTTTCACACTTCGTCCTTTTCATCTCCTTATCCTTTTGGATTTCCAGGTGTACTGACCCAAGAAGGGATTATACCTCTTTTAATGGGAATAAGGGGTTGAAGGCCCAGAGGGGATGTAGCTGGAAAAATATAAAAGCCAAAATTATAACCTTCTGGATGCTCACCCAAAGAGGTCTTGAGAAAAATAAAATGTTTCTCTTAAAATAATTAAAGACCTACAAAAGCAACTTCACATTATATACATGTCTTGTTTTTTGAGGTGTGTACACTTATGCAGTGTCCCTTTCTTTCCATGCATATGACATTCTGTGTACCTCTAGATTCAAGTGACATTGTGGTACTTTTTTCAAGTCTTATGTTACCCATTCAAAGTAACCAATTGTCTGTACTTTAATTAATTAATGGAAAATAAATGGGCTTGGAAAAAGGTTGCATTGAAAATGAAGGTGCAACACACCCTCTACAAAGGCACCCATAAATGAGACAATACAAACCCTTGTATGTCATGAACCCCATGCCCAAAGGTCTTACCCCCATCCATTCCATATTCCTTATATGTCTTAAAGAGGGTCCACCTAGGAAACACCCCTTGACTTGAGGAATGACTCACCCAATAGGTCACCTTGACAACCCTCCCATACCTAAACTTGGCAAGTTGCATAGGGTCTTTGAGAACTTGTTTAATTTGATAAGGTAGTTTTGATGCACATATTTAGGTGGATCTTGTGTTAAACGTGATTTAATTTTCCATGATACATTTGACTTGAGACCCTTGGAGGGAGCACTCATTTGTCTTTTCAAGACCTTGCTTGGTGGATGTTTTGGAAGGAACAAGCCTAGCCTGGGTCTTCATTGGGGCAAGAAGCCCAAAGAGTGGATGCCATGACCTAGACCTTGGAGCAACTAGATGGTGAACTTTTCCTTTGGAGGCATGAGGAGACACCTTGAAACATGGAACCTAGCCCCCCTTTGCCCAATGTTTTACCTTGGAAGGTCAAAACATCTCTCTCTAGGGCTTGACGTCATGATTTGGGGATAGGGTTTCATGATGGTGGTGATGACTTGATGGATATTGGCATGATTAATGGATAGAATACCCTAGCACATGAAGATATGGCCTTCGGATTCCCAATTACTTCCTCTCCAAGCTCAACGATTTACTAAAAGTGCCAAAACGTCACCCTAGAAGGGCATGAAATAATCTTTTTAGGGTTTCTTTGTGTAAAACTTAAAATGAATTTGTAAAGGGGAAAAACTAAAGGGGTCAGCCTCCTTGTTTTTTGGGTTTACCCTAATGTTATGTGGACAAATTAATTTTAGAGGTCTTGTATAAATAAGAGACCGAATCATTTAATTTTTTCATATAACTCTCTCACTTGAGAAGGCATACTTGGCTGAAATTATCTCCCTCTTTGGGAATTTGGACTATCTCTCTCTTGTGCAACATTTTTTGGATGCTTACTGGTATATTGTGGAGCTAACGTGGTGCACACCTCTTGGAGGCTTGTCTTTTTGCATATGGATGGAAATTGCTTGGTAAACTAGGGTTTTGTTCTTGCTATCTTGTGGAATTGGTAAGGAAATCTCTACACTTGTTGGCTTTTTTATTCTTGTTTCATGATATTCTTGTCTAGAAATGTTGGAGGAGTATAAGGGCATACACCCTCCACCAAGCTTCATCTTATTTTCTATTTGATAAGTCATTTTTACAAGGTTTCTAAGAGGAGTAAAAGGGCTTACACCCTCTTAGATTTACCTTTGTCAGTTTTGCATGCCCTGGGAAGTAAAAGGGCTTACACCCCTAAAGATATTATGGATCCAACTCTTATAACCAAGACTCCATTTACCCAATAGATTAAAGGCACTAATCTGAAAATTGCATTGGAGAAATAAAATAGTTGCATTGAAAAACATGTTTTATTGAGATATGCCATTTGTCTTAAGTGGATTCAATTCTATATATTATTAGCTTCTTTGAGCCTCTAGGGCATCTAATTTAGCCAAGTATCTCTTGATTCTGTAATAAATTTGTGCTACATCCATTAGGGCTGCAAAAAAACACTCTTAAACTCTTACTTTACTCACTAATCTACCTTGAAATTTGCTTACAACTTGCTATTGTTAATCTACTTGGTATTGGCTATCTGTTGGGAAAGTTGTTTGATAATTTTTTCCAGTAGAATTTGTTGTTGTAGCAATATTTTTCTATAGCCAATTGTCTGTCATAACAACTCACTAATAACATCATTTAACAACCGTATGTTTTCACTAAAGTCTTGTCTCATTTCACTAGAGTTATACTAGTAATTGCTAGCTTGATCTCTTACATCTTTTACTTGATTTTGGTGACACATTTTGCAGATATTGTTATCATTTACTTGCTGATATATATTCTTGTTTACTGTTGCAATATAGGACAAAAATCTTCACTTTCTTGTCCATTTGATATTTTGGCTTGTATATCTCCATTTTGTCTTGTCTCAGGAAGGTATAATACTCTTTTGCTGGTACACTTCACTTCAACAACCTACCATTACTCACAAGACTCTTACCCACACCATTTTCTACTTCCTAACTCGACCTATAAGGGATTTCACTCTCATCTTCTCACTTTCCATTTCATTCCCCCTAGGGTCATTGGGATTCCCCCCTTGTGGTGTTTTTCATCATCACTAAAGTGAGGAGAGTGCCCATCTAAGGTGACAATGGGTAGACACTCTCACAATTGTCCTACATTTTTGGATTGGGTCGGGCTTTGCCCAACCTACAATCTGTACGATAACATGAAGCTTATAGATATTGAGCCAATTCAAGTTATTCATACCCATAGAAATTCTAGAAGAGGTAAAGAGGGAATCTCCAAAAGGCTAGATAGATTTTTGGTGGTAGAAAATATAGTAGAAGAGGCCACAATAATATCTTGGGTAGGTAGTGGGGGGACATCAAATCACTTGCAAATTCTTATGTAGATTGAAGTGGAATCTTAGAAAACACCAACTCATAATTGTTTTTAGTCATGCATGATTAGTTGATAAAGAATTTAGAAATGTGATGGTACAAAATTGGAAGAGTTTGATAGTAGTTAGAGGGATTCTCCAATGCTATAGTTTGCAGAAAACGTGAAAAGAGTAAAGAGAAAAATAGTGGAATGGGATAGGAGAAAAACCAAAGAGAGTTAAAGAGAGTTGAAGGAAATTCAGGATGAAATTACAATGATGTTTGATAATAATGTTGAAGAAGTCTTCATAGATGAGGTATTTCAAAGGTTGATATTTCTTGAAGACAAAAAGAAATATCTGCTAGAAAGGGAGATAGAATGGAGACTTAAGTGTAGAGACATATGGCTAGCCAAAGGGGATGATAATACCATATTTTTCCAAAATTATGAAAAGCGCTGCAAGAATGCTAATATTATATGGGAAATTGAATTGCAGTATGGTTCAAAGATAAAATCAATTCTAGAAATTGTTGAAGTAGGTCAAAAACATTTTAAATCATGGTTAAAGAAAATAAAGGGGATAAAATGGGAGTGATCCTAAAGATAGTAAGGTTTTTCCCAAGGTTTATTGATGATCGAGTGAATGAGGGCATGGAAGAAAAAAATTCAAAAGAAGAGCTAAGAGTAGTCTTGAATTCGTTTAAGAAGGAAAAGAGTCTAGGTCTGGATGGCTAGACAATTGAAGTCTATTTTGTTTTTTATGAGATGATTGAGGGAGAGTTGTTATGTGTAGTAGAAGAATGTGGAACCTCTGGAAAGATATTGGAGGCACTTAATTCCACTTGCATGGCCTTAATCCCTAAAAATAACAACCCAAATTATTTTGATGATTTTAGTCCAATATCGTTATGTAATATGATTTACAAAATTATCTAAAAGATTATAGCCAATAGGTTGAAACGTATTTTATTAGGTTTCATTTTAGAAGCGCACTCTGGTTTCCTATTCAATAGACAAAACCATGATGTAGTTGAGATATCATAAGAAGGCATGCACACAATAAAGAGAGGCAACATATTAGTATTGGTAATGAAAATTGACCTTGTGAAAGCTTATGAAAAGGTAAGTTAGATATATTTAAGGTTGCTCTGAATATTTTATATCTAAATTGAC
>ML795135.1:401029-416131 GCA_009831015.1 Picea engelmannii
GGTTGATGCACTTGTTTATGGTACAGGTTGATTACAGGTTGATGCATGGTTGATGCATGGTTCAGATTTATTGGTACAAGTTTACAGCGGTATATCTCACAGTGATAGTGTGACAGTGGTTCCATCATTGTACTTCTACTTCAAGGTGGCAGGACGGGGCAAGGACAGGTGGTTGTAGCCACCTTCCGGTTGTAGCCGAAGAACATAAGGGGTTGTAGCCTCCTTCTGGTTGTAGCCAGAGAATTGGGGAGTTGGAGCTTCCCTCAGGTTGTAGCCTAAGAAACTAGAGGGTTGGAGCCTCCTTCCAGTTGCAGCTAGAAAACAAAGGAAGTTGGTGCTTCCAATGAATGTAATTCTTCAAGACATATAAGAAAGAACATTCTGTGGTTTCCTCTCGATTTGGGTTTCCATGTAAAACACTGGTGTACTGTGTATGTGTATGATTGTTCATTTGTTCATTGCTTATTTACTCTGCATTTATTGGATAAAAATACTTCATTGATATAGCACTTGGATTATATGGTTAAAAGGGACTAAATTTCTCTATTACTGGTTCACCCCCCCCCCTCTCAGTAATCCAACATCTCTTTCGGCCATATTTCCCACCATTATTGGACACCTCAGAGATAGAAGAACAATTGACACCCATAGAGCTCAACGATGATTGCACACAATAGGAATCCAATGATAATATTGTGGAAACACAGGTCAAGGGCACTCGCCAACAAAGGATCCAACTTTATCGAGTTGTCAAAGCAGGGAAACTCCTACACCAAGGCAAGTGGCTCACCTGGGGTCAAATTTAGCAGAAATTTCCTCATTTGATGGGGGAACTCAAGGCAATGGATACCATTTATTCCTAAGGGGGGAGGATTGATCAAGATGGATTTCGATGGCCTCCCACCTATTCCAACTGACTCATTTTGTCAGTTTTCCAATTTGACAGTTTTTTTCTAGTTTTTGGGTCCCCGACTTTCGACGTTATTTTGAGGCCCTAAACAACGTTTTTAGGGCTCACCATAGTCTAACTGTAGATAGTGTCAGATTATTATGGAAACATGTGTATTCCTCATATAGACCTTTCCAACGGGCTATCGTGCACCTAAAACAAAGATTATATGCAGAAG
This sequence comes from Picea engelmannii, assembly GCA_009831015.1. Lineage (NCBI taxonomy): Eukaryota > Viridiplantae > Streptophyta > Pinopsida > Pinales > Pinaceae > Picea > Picea engelmannii. Next base: position 402,157 of record ML795135.1, read on the forward strand.
TTACAACCCTCAGAAGTTGATGTACTAACTTACCCCAACAAGGCCCACATGACTTTTGGTGCTTCATCTTGTTTATTGTAAAAATTCATGGAGAGCCTCATTGTAACCATGTTCTTGTGAATGAGCGCAACCATCACATCTCTTCTTAGAGATAAGCCACCACCATTCTAGCAAGCTTGTTTTATGTTGCATTTTACAGTTTCAACACATTTTCATATTGAATAGAAACCAGTTTTGTTGTATGTTTGTTATTGTGTCCCTGTTATTCTTATGTTTATGTGTTAAGAATAATAATAATCTGTATTCATTTTTTTCTTCTCATAAAATACGGATCAACATTCTAAACCCCAACCTCACCCTTGCATCCTTGGAGTTTCTCCATACTACCAAGTTGTTCAACTCTTTTGTAATCCAATTTTCCACATGACAATTTCTCTCTCAGCTAGTAACACTCAATCCAACTCTATATTTGTATGCAATTCAGAGTCCAACTTTTGAGTAAAGCTCATATTCTTTTCTCTCCCTCACTTTAACTCATTTAGACACATTAAAAAAATACAATAAATTCATATCTAAAGGTTTATTAATTTCCATTAATATAATCTAGGTTACAATGGTTACTCAAAACATTGCAACATCACTTTAGTGACTTCTAGTTCACCTTTAGCTCTCCATTCTAAACCGCAACCTCACCCTTGCATCCTTGGAGTTTCTCCATATTTCCAATTTTCTCAACTCTTTTGTAATCCAATCTTTTAGATGACAACTTCTCTCTCAACGAGTAACACTCAATCCAACTCTATATTTGTATGCAATTCAGAGTCCAACTTTTGAATAAAGGTCATATGTTTTTCTCTCCCTCACTTTAACTTCTTCAGTTATAATGGTTCATATCCCTAATAACAATCAATCCAACTCTATATTTGTCTACAATTCAGAGTCTAAATTTTGAGAAAACCTCATCTACTTTTCTCTCCTTCACTTTAAATCTAGTTATAATGATCCATATCCCTTGTTTTTCTGTTGGCTTTCTTGATCCATTGCATACCACATTAACTACCACACTATTATGATATTATGATCTAGCATAATATTTTGAGTAATTTACTAAAAGAAATTGTCCAAAAATAATTCTCTTGACGACCCATTGAAATTGGCTCTCTTGAATCAATTGGTATCTTTTAGGGACATTTTTGTATCATAAGTATGACAACAATAGCATTCAAACTAGAATTTATAGCACCAACATCGACATGAAAAATAACAATGACATTAACATCATCGTTAACATTGCAAATTCATATGTGATTGTTAATGCTAACTCACTTCATATGAATGGTGATATGGACATTTTTGTTTCTATGTCTGGTCATAGTAGCATCCATAAAAATATCCTAGCATGATAGAAATAATGATGTGATATATCAATAGATAACTCCCTAACCCACCTAATTCATAACCCCTACCCATATAACCCCTAACACTTCATGGAAATCCCCCCTCTATCTTAGAATATCTAGATGGAGGATTGTGTCAACCACCAACAAGAAGAGTGGCGAGTAACTCTAAGGAACTCAACTAGATTTGAACATATAACTTATGGTCTCCTTATCAACAACATGAATTTTGAAAATGGTTCATATATTTAAGCTAACCCCTATCTCTCAGAGACACTACTGAGCTTCTTTTTTTTTAAGTGATTATAAGTCTATATTCCTTCCTTCCTTTCTTTTTTGTTTTTTTAATAATGATTATAAGTTTATATAAACTTATGGCTCGCAATATATTTCAATGGTATTCATTGATTAATGATTTACACCTTCTTAGTATCGATATCATATAAAACATATTTTTGCTTAGTTGTGGTTAATGGTACAACTTTTCTTCCATGATGATTCCGTTAAAAGTATTATATTACCACGTTACCCTTGATGAAATTACAAGGGAAAACACATTATTATATTCATAAATGGAATTACAAGGAGAAATGCCATGGGAGGTCATGACCCAAAAACCTAAAATAAAAATCTTAAGTTTTGTGTCCAACATAAATGTTCGATTAGTGTGGTGGGCCCATAAGATAACCTTAAGTCTAAATTAGGGCCCTCACTTCTTGTTTTGACCTTAAATCATTTACCCCTTTTAAAACCTACAAGGTTATTATTCTCTATTTTATTAATTATAATGAGCACTTTCTAACTATGAATTATTGTCCAAAATCTTAAAAGAGATCCATGAAGAAGAAAAAGAAAGAAGATAATAGGGAGGAATACCAAAATGTCTTATGCAGATTGTTTTCATATTTCCATCTCATTTAAGTTTTGATATGCCAAGAATTAACATTATTTGTAATGAACAAATACTCTTTATGAATTTTCTGTAGAGTTTTTTTCTTTATGAAATATATATTTTGGGAAACTTTTTCGGTATTTTTCTTCATTTTGAGGATGATACAAGAGGTAAACCACTTGGTTGTATTTTTGGTAACCTAATCCGATGGGGACATCAAATGAGGCTCAATAAAATCTATAGAGGCATCCAACATGGGGACTTGACCTCATGACCTCCTGCTTGTAATCCACAACACTCAACCACTCGAGCTAACCCACCGAGCTATAGAGTCATATCTTTTTGTGAATGAGACATACTATTTTCTATATTCTTATTCATCGATTTAAAAATAAATATTTTATAATTAGTTGGTTAATATATACATATTTTTCATGTGGATGATGAAAGTGGTGGTCTTCCTAGGATCAAAACCATCTCTTTAAGTAGTTTTCATTATCCCTTGAATTCTAGATCTTCTCTTTAATTGCTTTTCATTATCCCTTGGATTCTAGACTATGTTTCTATATGGCCATCAATTTATTTATGAGATTTGATGTAGAAAATCCGTGATTCATTGTTGGTTTATCTATGATTATTTGATGGAGAAAATATTTGATTCGTTGTTATTTTATTTGCGATGACATCATTTTAATATGAGTAGAAATAAATGATTTTGATTTATAACTTTGTAGCTACATTTGATTATTGTTTTCACGTTTTTATTTTCGCTTTCAAATTTTAGACATTAAAAACATAAAAAAAAAAATGAAACATGTATGAAAATATGAAATATTTATTTGTAGTTCTATTTTTGTCTAATTGTTCTTTTACAATAATTTCATTAGCTGATTTTTATTTCTTTCATAAATTTGGCGTCACAAATTTTTATAGGTTAAATTTGGCCTCACAATTTTTTTATGAGGGAAAGTTACCTGGTTGGTAGTGTTCGATGACCAAGGAAGGAGTCCCTTAATACTACATAATGATAACAAAGCAATTTGGATTTGTTTTGCAGTACCCCATTGCCTCAATAGGAGTAAAGAGGGAGTTGGGTATGCCACATGAAATCAAAGTAAAAATTTCTCATAGTGGTGATAATTACATCAAATGTCTTCAAGTAATGTATTCTCATTACACAAAAGAAATCAATTATTTCTTAGGTGTGGATGAAGCATTGCCTATTTTACTAGTTACATTTGAAGTGATGTTTCATGATTGTGTTGAGTCATCTATGTGATATTTGAATGTTGGTCATTGGTGTCATGAGTAAAAATCCAAAGTTCAATCCTTGTTATCATCTTTGTACATAAATGTATTTCCCAAACTACAAGACTCGACATAGGTGAACACAAGTCTGATTGTAGGAATATAGAGATGTTGAAGGATTCTCTACATGAATAGTCTATGAATGCTAATGAATAAAAATATCATAGTAGAATCAACAAACATATATTAGACTAATTTGAGTCAATTGTATCACTAGTTGTTAAAGATGCATGCAAATATGCCATTTGGAATATTTTAATGCTAATGTTGAGGGTGTTGAATCTAATCGAATGAAAAAGGTATTAGTTTCACATGTGTTGTTCGGATAATCCACAGTTGGAGTCATTTTGTCATCTACGTTTCGAATCTGAATCAGGATTCATCATCAGGACTAATCGTCGAGTGAGAGCTAGCTGATCGTCGTCAATTAATACTTTAAATGGAAGACAATTTAAAAGTTATTTAATTAAGTCGGTTGTCCTAATTTTGAAATTTAATTTAATTAATGAGACTTAATTTTAAATAATGAGACTTAAATCTAGGGTTTTGTGAATAATAATTAGTATGTATAAGTATAAAAACTAGGTTATACGAGGCTTTTAATTATTTGTTTAGGGTTTTAGGTAATTTGTTAGGTTTTACTCTTAATTAGTTATTTAATAGTGTTGGTATATAAGTAGTGGGTTGCTTTTAATTATTTATTTGTTTTAGGGTTTTAGGTAATTAGGTTTTACTCTTAATTAATTATTTAGTAGTGTTAGTGTAAATGTAGTGGGGTTATTTGTGATTATTTGTGATTAAGGATATTAATATCAAATGATTACATATGTGTATTAATATTGAGAATCAAGGCTTATTACCTAAGTGTGGATATTGTAGTTAGGTGTCAAAAATAGAAAATAGTGTGAAATCTAGGTTTCCTTACTCATTTAGGTTTTTTATCTAAGCACTCATGTTTTAGTTATATCTAGTTAATAGAATTGATAGTGTTTTAATATAAGTTTGTAGGGTAATAATATCTAGTGAGGGTATTAGGGTTTGTAAAAGGATTAGGGTTTTAATTAATAAAGTGTATAGTGACAAGTTTTAAATTAGAATTTTTTATAGTGATAGTAAGACTAGATAGACCCATAAACCTAAGAACCTATTCAAATTCAACCAAAACAAGCAGGGAAAGGAAAGGAAAAGGTCAGTGTCATACCTGATTTGGTTCATGATGGTCCCTTAATTGGTTGATTAATGGGTGCCAAAAGCTACTTACCTCCAGGCCACCGTCTCTGTTCATGTTGTTGGGGTGCTTGATTATTTCTATAGGTTATCTTAAGCGTCTTTTGTAGTAGTGACCCTCTTTTGCTAGTATCTTGGTATCCTCAAGGCAAACATGATGTTTGGTTTTGAGGGAGTGTTCTGCCAAGGCGGAAGTGCGGGTACGTTCCTTTCTAATGTTTTCTTCGTGTTCCTTAATCCTTACCTGGAATGATCGTCCAGTTTCACCAATGTAACATTTCCCACATGAACAGGACACTTTGTAGATGCCTTTCTCTTGTCGGTTGTCTGTAGGGTCCTTTATAGACTTCATTATTTGTCTGATAGTAATTAGGGGTTTGAAGGAGGTCATAATTTCTTTTCTTTTTAAAACCTTGGCAATCTTGTCTGTGACACCCTGAATGTAGGGAAGAAAGGCTTTAATGTTTGAGGTTTGATCATTCTGTGTACGAGTCCTCCTTTCTTTCTTATCTATTGCCTTTTTGATGTCTCTATCTCTATATTCAATGTTCTTGAAGACCTTAGTTAAGTGGTCTATTTCTTCTTTTAGATGTTCCTTGTCGGAAATTCTTGCTGCCCTTGTGGCCATGGTGTTGAGAACCCCCATCTATTGGGAGGGGTGGTGGTGGGATTCAGCATGAAGGTAGCTATCTGTGTGAGTTTTCTTCCTAAAAACCTTATGCCCAAGTGTGCCATCATGTTTCCTAGTTATAAGCACGTCTAGGAAGGGTATGCTATTGTTATCTTCTAGTTCCATGGTGAATTTAATGTTCTCAGAAATTCCATTGAGGTGCTCAAAGAATTTGTCTTGTTCTTCTTTTCCATGAGGCCACTTGACGTTGGTATCGTCCACATACCTTTTCCATCTGGATGGTTTGAGGGGGTATGTTTCAAGGGAACTTTTCTCAAATTTCTCCATGTAGAGGTTGGCTACAATTGGGGATAAAGGGGATCCCATGGCTACTCTGCTTGTTTGTTCGAAAAACTCTCCTTGGAAGCTGAAGAAAGTTGATTTTAGACACACTTCTGCTAGTCTAGCTGTTTGCAGGTCTGCTACCTCCTTTATGACTTGAATGGCCTCATTCAGCGGGATCTTAGTAAAAAGTGAAACTACATCAAAGTTGATGAGCATATCCTTTGAATCAATTTTCTCCTCTTTTATGAGTTCCACGAAGTCTCTTGAATCCTTGATGTATGAGTCTATTTTGCCGACTAATGGTCCTAGGATTCTTGCCACGTATTTGGCTAGTTCATAGGTTGGGGAATCGATTGTGTTGACGATTGGTCTTAGAGGGGTTCCTTCCTTGTGGATCTTAGGGAGACCATAAATTCTAGGGGTGATTAGGCAGCTTGGGGTTAATCGTTTTTTCATCCATTCGTCGAGGTTGGAGACTTTAATGGCCTTCTTGACTTCTTTGATGACCATGGATATAGGGTTGTTGTCTAGCTTCTTGTAACTGCCAGTCGTGGTGAGATGCTCCATCATTTTGGTGTTGTAGTCTATTTTGTTCACGACTACTGTAGCCCCTCCTTTATCAACTCTTAGAATTACAATGTTTTCATTGTTTCTTAGGTTCTTAATGGCTTCTTGGTCCTTTTTGTTGATGTTATTTTTAGGTGGTTTTTCATTCCTGAGGACCATGGCRCAGTCTTGCCTAATGGCATCCTTATCTTCTTCATTGAGGTTTTTAATGTTGTCTTCTATGCTGCAGACTATGTTTTCAAATGGGACGGTTTTTGGAGCAATGGCGAACCCTAATCCTTTCTTTAGGATATTAATTCCTTCCTTGTTAAGATCAAGGTTGGACAGGTTTACCACTTTCCTGTCATCGTTTGTTTTAGCTTTATCGTTGTTATCTGCGGTGTTATTTCTGTTGCCTACCACGTCCCTTTTAGCTGTGAGATTTCTTAATTTTCGTGTGTGGTGTTCAATGGCTTTGCATCTCTCTTCGTCTGCCTTCAACACAGCGCTGGCATCCATTATTGTCCATAGGTCCATACAAGGTATTAGTTTGCTTGTTCTATCTTGTTGTGGCTAGTGGGCATTATTAAATGCTATGATAGAAATGTTTTTGAAACATTTCTATCATAGCATTTAATAATGTCCACTAAAAATTTCTCAAAGTGTTTTGTGAAGATATAGATCTTAACAATTCAAGAACTACTCGTTTAGTAAGCAATTACTATTATGGACATGAGAAAGTTAATATTTTAATGAGTCAATTAATGAAGGTTGTGGGACATGGGGAGATAATTAATTCAAATTAATTTTGAGTTTATTTTCTTACCACTTGGGTTGATACTCTATCGTCAACCTCATGACCATTGTTCATCCATACAATGCTAAGAAATTCGTAGTGTTTTACAAATGCATTGGAGAAAAGAATGATCCAACTCATGAATAACTATTTTCCCATCTTAAGTAGATATCATATTCAGAGCATACTTCACTAGAGATTGATCAAATTCATGTATCAATGACATGGTATCTTACGTCTTTAGTGTAAAATTTCATAGTGAAATTAAGACGATCTCAAAGAGTTCCAGGACTCCCATAGTCATGTAATATAACAATTGAGAAATATGGCCTTATTTGGCTTGTTCTGGGATCCTAATGTTTTGTCCTTTGGGGAGGCCATCCCTAGGTTATTTTTGAGTTATAAAACCATCCCATATCAGTAAAATACATGTCTATGTTTTTCAAGTTAGATTTTATCATATGTGAGTATAGTTTGCAAAAATGCCAACATTGCCCCTTTCACTGGCCACTAGGTGGGCTCCACATGAGCAAGATCTTGCACAAAATATAAAAACAATTATGTTTTATTTTCATAAAATTCAATGGTGATGCCATGCAATATTCAAAAACATATTTCTATCAAGTCCTCATTTTCCCAATTTTGAGTTCATATGCCTAGTCTACAAAGTGTACAAGTTGTAAGTCTCCCCGGGGGGGGATTTTGTACTGACAACTTCATTAATCAAATTATATTATGAAAAATACCTAGATATAAAATTGGGTCTAGTGATGATGTAGGGTTGTTTGACACCTTTCTAATGGTATATTATAATATTGGTTTTGAACCCTGTTTTTTTAGAACATTTTTTTTGAAAAAACGAGACTACTTTCAGGGTAGAAGTTTGGTAGGAGAGGTTAATAGTTTAAAAAGTTCCATCGGGAACCGAAACATAAATTTAGTGTTTTCAAGCCATATATTTACCTTGAGACATTTCCAAAAAAATATTGTTTTCCCCATTTTGAGATTGTATGACTCACTTAGAACTATCACAAGGCTTTGAACCCGTTTTGAGGGCGTGGCCTAGGCAATGTTCCTAGCAATGTTTTTGGGTAGATGAATTAGTAAGTGGTAGAATTAAATCAAAATTCCAACTTGACATTGTCTAAGAAATTGTTGATACAATTCCAATGACACTTCATTTGTCAAGTGGTCCTAAGAGTTTTTTTTTCTTATAACATTGATCACACCACTTAAGGGCGTTTTTTGAACTTGCCTAACTCATAGAGGACACAATGATTAGTTTTAAAATGGCATTGCACCACTTAAAATCCCAAAAAATCTGCCACAAACCTAAACCAAATGCAACAAGAATGTGAATTCATAGAAAGAGGGATATAATTCCCTCTTTTATGCGGTTGAGCATTTGGTTGCATGATGAAAGCGTCTAGAACCAAAACAAGGAAGAATGAAAACACTGAGAGTCACTGTTGGGTATGTGTTATATTCTTTGTGTGACTAGTCCCACGTTTTGTTTTTATTTGTCAGGGATTTGGGGGTGGAGACCCCCTTAAAAAAATTGGGTTTTGGTCCATTTTGGGCTATTTTTGGTGTTTTTTGGTCAATGGTATTTTAGCCCATTGTAATATAATTTTGATTAAGGAATTAGGGTTGTAATAAAATTTGGGTAAATGGATTAGGGTTTTGGATGTTGTGGAATCCTATATATTGTATTGTAAACAATGAAGTTAATACAATGAGAAATAGAGGTGTGGATCTAAGGTTTTGCTAGTTTTCCCGATTAAGGGTTTCCAGGTAAATCTATGAGTATTATGTTTGAATTATATTGTTTCTCTTTATATTTTTATAAATAATTTTCGTGCAATGCTTTATTGTAAAGGTTTAAAACTTACAACTGCAACAAAATACAATTTTCCCTCTCTAGTAAACCACATTTCTAGTCAAACTACAATGCCATGCACCTAATTACAATTTGCACAAGTGAGAAAATGAGTATAATAGTGAAATGACACCACTTCATAACTAGCAACATCATTTCATCCTTGAATTTCCTGTCAAGTAGTTGGATTTTAAATTCTTTGACCTCCCAGGAATAGATTCGTTTATGATTGCTCTTAGAGTGACCATAGGATCTCCCACCACTATCACCACATGAATAATTTTGGATTTATAAAGAAAAATGCCTTTGTATAGGGATAATGTGTTAACTTCACTATTCATGGTAGTCCCAACCCCAAGCACATTCAACTCCTTGATTTTCCTTAGAGTTGATGATGAGTCCCTTCACACCTTGCACCCTTGATTTTATAATTTTAATAGTTATAATAGTAATAATTATTTATTATTATAATTATTAATAATTAATAATTTATAATTTATAATTAATAATAATAATTTAAAATTTTTATATTAATAAGAATAACAATAAAAAAAATTGACGCTAAAGCGATGCATTTTTTTGTTTTAGCATCACTTTTTGCAACATCAACAATGTTATCATGATGCAAAACGATGTTATAACAATGCTTTAGTGAAACAAATTTTATGTTGAAATGACACTAATATGACGTGAGATGACACGTTCTTTAACTCAACATTGTGACAATTGAAGAAAAATGATGCAAGGTTGACACAAAATTTTAAAAAATAAAAAATAAAAATGATACAAAATTCATTCTTGCATTGAAACCTATGTCCATTTCTCTTATAAGTTGAAAAATGAGGGGTCCCTTATTTCATTTTCACACGAGGGTGTGAGGAAAAATTTTTGGAGCCAAAAGGGAATTATGGGGCACTCAATAGGAGCAAGCAAGGGACATTTGTGAAGTATCACTAGATCTCTTGGATTCAAAAGTAATTTTTTTGTCATTTACCTTCAACTTATTATTATTATTATTATTATTATTATTATTATGTTAATTTGCAATGTGGATTGGGTTTTGAATCTAGGATTTGGGTTTTGGGTTTTCCCTCCTCTTTCCCCAATTCTCTCCCCCCCTCTCTCTCCCTTCCTCTCCCTATATCCCTCTCCCTTTTCCTCTCCTCCTCTCCCACCCTCCTCTTTTTTTCTCCCTCTTCCTCCCTCCTTATTCCTCTCCCTCTTCCTTCTCCACTCTTACCCTCTTCTTTTTCTTCCCCCCTCCTCTCACTCTTNTCCTTTTCCCCTTTCTCTTATCCCTCATTCATTTCTTCCTTTTCTCTTCCTCTCCCTCTTAGCCCCGTAATTTCTCTAAGTTCCACTAGATAATTTCCTACCACTATAATGAAATCAATTTAAATAAGTGTTCTTAATGATTCTCTTGTTGAGTAAAAGGAGCATGTCAAGGATGAAATAATTTCACAATTATAGTATTGTGTTTAGATATATTTTCTACCCTTATTAGCATTTCCCTTCAACCCTTATTAAGGCTTGTTCATTCCTTATTGTCTTAGAAAAGGCCTAATTAATAAATATAGGAATTGAGTTATGCGCATAAGCCCAAAAACATTTGAAATCTAGTTAGCTCACATACATGGACCGATCCAAAAAGGATCCAGAGAAGACTAAGGATAACTCAGAATTTGCAGAAGCACCTCGGGAAGCTCAGAATGGCCTCAACAAACAAAGAAAGGGAAAAAATTCAAAGTCCTCAAAACTCAGTTAAATTGGAATCATCATGAAGAGTGCGATGTAAGATTTCCAATGACGTAAACGGCTTGTCAAATGGAGTTACGAATCAAAAGATATTTGTGGTCAAAGTTTTGGTCAACCTAGCCCAGTCAGTAGGGATGAGTCAACATCCATACTGTTGACATCAACATCAGTACAGATGACATCAGCACCCGTACAGGGTACGTGGCACACGCACGGGGTGACACATGCTATGTTGATGTCAGCATGATGGCGTGACAACACCAGAGGCTACTACGTGTCACTCGATTTTGGACTTTTCCGGTCAATCCATGGACCATTGGAAAAGTTCCACGTGGAAGTCCGTACAACCACGTGGCAGACCGTACAACCACCTGATAGGTGATGTGGCAAGTTGAGGACGTGGTAGACACATGGCAGGGTGACATTAGCGCCATATGTGAAGCTGATTGTGTATCAGGAAACCAATAGGGAGGCACCACGTGGACCAATAAGGAGGTGCCACGTGGCATCCACAATTTTTCCAATGAGGGTTGGGTCTAAATAAACCAAAATAAAAAAAAATGGTCTGGCCACCGGACCAGACGATGTCAAATATGGTGACAAAAAATCAACGCAACAGACATATATGCATAGGGTGGAGCCAACAACAGGTACCAAGTGAGCGACGCCTTTTTCGGCGATCGATCCAATGAACCCCTGCCAAAATAAACAATCAAACACCTTCACACCAAAAAGGGGTCGGGGGGATTCGAACCACGAACCTCCAGGAACCAACGCCCTAATTAACCCTCCGCCAACCATTTGGCCCAAACGATCACATCGTTCAATCCGTCGAGTTTTTTTATTTAAAAATTGAAATTTCCCAATGCACGGGAGGGGAAGGTGTGTGCACTAGTCTGTACTGGGCACAAATTTAAATGCAAGAGTACTGTCATTAATGCAGGTTGTAGACACAAAAATCGATATGATATTTCTCTTGGGCCTAGGAGTGCCAGAGTCAAATCGATACTTGGAGACAATCATTTTTGGGTAATTCGATGCCTTGAATTGAGTGGTGCTATCTGTTTTCTTATCTGAGAAAAGCTTATGCAGCGTAACTCTAGAATGAGGTATACTTATGTATTTTTCCAAATTCTTTTGTTGAGTTAATAAAAAGGACTACCCATTTGAGAGCAGGACCCGGATACGTAGTCCATCAGGTACGAACTCCGTTATCAAGATTTTGTGTTCATATCAGATGCACATGTCTCTTCATTATTGAGTTTTTCCTTCTTTATGGTGCACTTCATTTTATGCTCATTTAATACAATTCTTTAATAAGTCACATTGATGAAAATATCCTGGATCATGTTGGTATCAGAGCAGTCATCTTTGAATGGAATGGTTGAGTGTGAATGCTTACTAGGGCCAAGCATAAGCAGGTTGAAGGAACACTTAAGAATTCCAATCCTGAAGTTGGTTGTGCATCCCGAAGGAAGAAAATGGTCGAAGAGGACAAGTGTGATGAACATGAGAAAAACTTCCATATGGTCTTTTATCACATGTCATAAATGGTCGAGCGAATGTATGGAGACTATGAGAAGAGGATGAAGAAGAAATGGAAGAAAAAGGAAGCACAAGAAGATGATAATGCTTCAGTGAATCAAGAGACTGGAGGAGACCCTCCTGAGCCTCCATCTTCACCATCGAGTTCTAGCTCCTCTTCCTCTGATCATTCTCATCATTCTCATCATTCTAGCCATAAAGCTTCTTTTAAGAAACCATTATTAAACCTTGATGTAAAATTTGCTTTACCTATGTTTAATGGAGATGTTAATCTTGAAAATCTAGATAATTGGATCCAACATGTTGAAGTATATTGTCGTGTTTAACAAATTGATGAAGAGGAAGTTAAAGTGAAATTGACCTCTCTTAGGTTGGAAGACACAACTCTCGTATGGTGGGAGAGAAAACTTCACGACATAAGTAAGTGTGGTAACCTTATTTCCGCATGGTCAGAATTTAAATCAGCAATAAGGAAGAAATTTTATCCATTGGGTTATTTACATAAAGCAATGAAGGAATGGAAAGCTTTAAGAAAAAGTAAAGGTCAAACTGTACAAAGTTTCACGGAATAATTTAGGAAGAAGGCTCTTGCATTAAACATTCCTTTAGATTCTTTGAAACTTTAATGAAGTATATTGGCGCACTTCACAGCTATATTTTTCATACTTTACTATTGTTTAACCCCACCAGTCTTGACGAATTTTGTGTGCAAGCCACTCACCTTGAGAATAGGGGAAAGCATGTTCAAGAAGATGCCACAAAGAAACCTTCCAATCTCCCACATAAGAAGCTTAAAAAGTTTAAAAGGAAGGACAAAAAGACCACCACTATAAAGAGGGAAGAAGGAAAGCCATTTTTCATTCATTGCAAGAAGAATGGTCACGATGTTGAACATTGTTGGAATATTACATTTAGAGAAAAGACCAAAACAATTCGGTGGGAAGGGGAAGACAAATATTGTTGCTACAGTGCAACACGATCTTGGTTCTGATTCGGGAGATGAAGAAAATATCACAATGGTTGGAGTACAAGGTAAAGATTCCCTTCATTCTAGTTGAAATTCCATTGATGAATCTCATGACGATGAAATAAAGAGGAATAAATTATTTCACATAAGGGTTGTATCTGTTGATTAAGGTTGGTTGTCATTGATGTCAACCCTTGAAGAAAGCCCCGTAGCACAAAGGCTTGGGTAATGGACCCAATATTGTTTGATGTAAATATGACTCATTATTGTTTTTTCATGGTTGATAAGAATTAAATATGGATGAACTCCAAAGTGGTCCTCTTATGGTGAAAGCCTTCACGGGAAGACGCTTTGTGGAGTAAGAGAACCCATGCTTAATTGTGGAATAATGAGATCAAGGAAATTGATTTTGTCAGGGAAAATATCCTAGATGGATAGTTCTTGTCATTTCATTTTCGGTGGTATGTGGAACGTCACATAATTCCTCACGGTTAGAGAGTTATGGCCATGAGAAGTTGGAGACCCCAGGTTTGGGTAATGGACCCAAGTTTGTTTGATGGGTAAAGATATGAGTTATGATATATTTTTAGATAATAATATTCTATATGGATAGTACATGTCATGCCATTTCTGGTGGTATGTAGAACGTCACATAACTCCTCACGGTTTGAGAGTTATGGCCTTACGAAGTTGGAGGACCCTCATATG
>ML795135.1:431534-483407 GCA_009831015.1 Picea engelmannii
TATGATTACTTCAAGTTAGGGTTGTTGACTAATCCAAAACTAGGCATGTGAGACTAAAGAAAAGTTTGATGAAAATGCTAGTCTCTTATTTTTAAAGTTAAGGAAGGTTTGTAGGAATGTGATCATATACACTAGGTCTATTATTGATCTTCAAATCAGATTTGGATGATGAAATTGATGAGGACTTTTGGTTGAGGTACATGTTGAGTACATGGTTGAGACAAGTAGTTGATGAGTTGACACATACATGATGTGTATAGTTGATGATGTTGGTACATATTGATGAGTCATAGTTGATGAGTATTTGACACATGATTGGTACATACTTGGTGCATGGTTGATGCACTTGTTTATGGTATAGATTGATTACAGGTTGAGGTACAGGTTGATGCATGGTTGATGCACTTGTTTATGGTACAGGTTGATTACAGGTTGAGGTACAGGTTGATGCATGGTTGATGCATGGTTCATATTTATTGGTACAGGTTTACAGCAGTATATCTCACAGTTATAGTGTGACAGTGGTTCCATCATTCTACTTCTACTTCAGGGTGGCGGGACAGGGCAAGGATAGGTGGTTGTAGCCACCTTCCGGTTGTAGCCGGAGAACATTGGGGGTTGTAGCCTCCTTCTGGTTGTAGCCAGAGATTTGGGGAGTTGGAGCTTCCCTCAGGTTGTAGACTGAGAAACTAGGGGGTTGGAGCCTCCTTCCAGTTGCAGTTGGAAAACAAAGGAAGTTGGTGCTTCCAATGAATGTAATTCTTCAAGACATATAAGAAAAAGCATTTCGTGGTTTTCTCCCGATTTGGGTTTCCACGTAAAACACTGGTGTACTGTGTATGTGTGTGATTGTTTATTTATTACTGCTCATTATTGGATAATAATTCTACATTGATATAACATTTGAAGAAAAATTATTATAATTACGTTATTACTGATTCACTCCCCTCCTCTCAGTAATCCAACATATGGTGCACTTCATTTTATGCTCATTTAATACAATTCTTTAATAAGTCACATCAATGAAAAGATCCTGGATCATGTTGGTATCAGAGTAGTCATCTTTGACTTGAATTGTTGAGTGTGAATGCTTACTAGGGCAAAGCATAAGCAAGGTGAATGAATACTTAATAATTTCAATCCTGAAGTTGGTTGTGCATCCCTAAGGAAGAAAATGGCCGAGGAGGACAAGCGTGATGAACATCAGAAAAACTTCCACATGGTCTTTTATCGCATGTCAGAAATGGTTGAGTGACTGTATGGAGACTACGAGAAGAGGATGAAGAAGAAACAGAAGAAAAAGGAAGCACAAGTAGATGATAATGCTTCAGTGAATCAAGAGGTTGGAGGAGATCCTCCCAAGCCTCCATCTTCACCATCGAGTTCTAGCTCCTCTTCCTCTTATCATTCTCATCATTCTAGCCATAAAGCTTCTTTTAAGAAACCATTATTAAAGCTTGATGTAAAATTTGCTTTACCTATGTTTAATGGAGATGTTAATCCTGAAATGATAGACAATTGGATCTGATAGGTTGAAGTATATTGTCATGTTCAACAGATTGATGAAGAGGAAGTTAAAGTGCAATTGGCCTCTCTTAGGTTGGAAGGCACGACTCTCGTATGGTGGGAGAGAAAACTTCAGGACATAAGTGTGGTAATCTTCTTTCCTCATGGTCGAAATTTAAATCAAGAATAAGGAAGAAATTTTATCCATTGGGTTATTTACATAAAGCAATGATGGAATGGAAAAATTTAAGACAAAGTAAAGGTCAAACTGTACAAAGTTTCACGGAATAATTTAGGAAGAAAGCTATTGTATTAAACATTCCTTTAGATTCTTATGAAAATTTAATGAAGTATATTGGTGCACTTCACAGTTATATTCGTCATACTTTACTATTGTTTAACCCCACCAGTCTTGACGAAGTTTGTGTGCAAGCCACTCACCTTGAGAACATGGGAAAGCATGTTCAGGAAGATCCCACAAAGAAACCTTCCAATCTCTGACATAAGTAGTCTAAAAAGTTTAAAAGGAAGGACAAAAAGACTGCCACTATAAAGAGGGAAGAAGGAAAGCCATATTGCACTCATTGCAAGAAGAATGGTCACGATGACGAACATTTTTGGAAATTACATCCAGAGAAAAGACCGAAACAGTTCGGTGGAAAGGGGAAGACAAAGACTGTTGCTACAATGCAACAAGATCTTGGTTCTAATTCGGGAGACAAAGAAAATATCACAGCGGTTGGAGTACAAGGTAAAGATTCCCTTCATGCTAGTTCAAATTCCATTAATGAATCTCATGATGATGAAATAAAGAGGAATGAATTATTTCACATAAGGGTTGTATCTAAGCACACTAAGATAGATACATTATTTGATCTAGGTTCCCAAGTAAACTTGATATCTGAAGCACTTGTCAAAAAGATGGGTCTTGAAACTAAACCACATCCAAAGCCTTATCCTCTTGGTTGGGTATGTGATAAATCAAAACTTAATGTCACCAAGCAATGTAGGGTCAGATTTTCTATTGCTTCAAAGTTGATTGATGAAGTGGATTTGGATGTTGTAACACTTGATATATGTGGCATAGTGCTAGGGAGTCCTTATCTTTATGATAGGAAGACAGTATTCTTTCGTCATGAGAACAAATATCACCTTACTAAAGGGGGAGTGGAATATATTGTTAGAGCCCAAAACATGAGGGTAAACACCACACTTGTTAGTGAAGGGAAAATGAAGAGACTCGTAAACCCTAATAAGAGATATGTACTTAGGGTCATAAGGGAAAAGGATGTCAGAACATCTGATGCCTTCCAAGGATGTGATCCTTCTCATAAGAAATAATTAATTGATATTATTTATAAGTATGATGATATTTTTCAAGATCCCGATGGATTACCTCCTAAGAGGGAAATCCAACATGAAATACATCTTTAGCATGATTCTCCTCTTCCTAATGTGGGCATGTACAGGATTTCAGTTGTAGAGATGAAAACGATCAAAAAGAAGGTACAAGGCTTATTGGATCAAGGGGCCATCAAGTCCAGTTCATCTCCTTGTGGTTCTTTGATCATGATGGTGCCAAAGAAGGATGGAAAATGGTGAATGTGTGTCGATTATCAAGCCTTAAACAAAATCACGGTGAAAAATCGATACCCACTCCCTCGTATAGATGATTTACTTGATCAATCAAAGAATGTTGTTTATTTCACTAAGTTGGATTTACACAGTGGATACCATCAAATCATGGTTGCAGAATAGGATGCATGGAAAACTACCTTTAAAACCAAACAGGGATTGTTTGAGTGGTTAGTTATGTTGTTTGGGCTTTGTAATTCTCTAACAACTTTCATGTGCATGATGAATGATGTATTCAGGCCATTTCTAGATGATTTTGTAATTGAATATTTAGACGACATTCTTATATTCAGTGGGACTTGGGATGAACATGTAAGGCATGTAAAGCAAGTATTAGATACTTTGCGAAGGGAAAAGTTGTATGTAAAATTGTCCAAATGTGAATTTGGCAAGACTGCAATTGTGTACTTAGGTCATATTGTAGGAGGAGGACAATCGAAAATTGATCCTTCCAAGATTGATGTAATTGTAATTTGGCCTGATCCCAAAAGTGTAACCAAAGTATGAAGCTTCTTAGGTGCAGTCCAGTACTGGAGGAGGTTCATTTCAAACTTCTCATTTATTGCAGCTCCTTTGCATGCCTTAACCAGTGTGAAGAACACTTTTCAGTGGGGAGGAAAGCAACAAAAAGCCTTCGACACTTTGAAGGAAAAGATCAGTAACACACCAATATTAGCACTATCGAATCTTCAGTGGCCTTTTGAGATCAAGACAGAATCAATGGATACACCATGGGTGCAGTATTGAAGCAATATCGTAAGCCTATTTGTTACCACTCTGAAAATTTTAACCAAGTTGTTGTTAACTATCCTACATATGATAAAGAGTTGTATGCATTAGTTCAAAGTGTAAAGAAATGGAAGAACTACTTGTTAGGGAAGGAAACAATCATACATACAGATCACCAGCCCTTACAACATCTTCAAGCAAAAACCAAGCTGCAACAATATCGGTATTACAGGTCGATGGGTTTTCTTCAACAGTTTTATTTGGTAATCAAATACAAAAAGGGTACAAGTAACAAGGTAGTTGATATGATTTCTAGAGCTGCTATTGCTACTTCTATTATTTTCAAGAATGCTTCTTTATCTCATGATAGCTATGTGGAACAATATGTTGTTTATGAAGATTTTAAAGAAGTATTTGAGAAGCTAACCCATGGTGCATAGGTAGAGAACTATTGTCTGCACAGAAAAATACTCTACCATCTTGGAAAGCTATGTATTCCTACAAGTAAACGAGTCCATGTAATACGAGAAGCTCACACTTCTCTTGTGTTTGGGAATTTTGGGGTAGGCAAAACTATGGCTCATCTACAAAGGTTATGTTGTTGGCCTCAAATGAAAGAAATTGTAACTAAATATGTAAAGGGGTGTGTGATGTGTTCTACTTGTAAGCCCACTAATAGAAAATTGGGGCTATACTCACCACTCCCTGTTATATCCCATCCATGGGAGAGTATCTCCATGGATTTTGTAGGGGGTTTACCAATGTCGAAAAGGGGTCATGACTATTTGTATGTTGTAGTGGATAGGTTCAACAAGATGTGTATCTTGATGCCATGTAAAAAGCATATCATTGTTGAGCATACTGCTAATCTCTTCTTTCAGTGTGTTTGGGTTCACTTTGGGTTACCCACATCCATTGTCTCGGATCAAGATACTCGATTCCTTGGATATTTTTGGACAAACTTGTGGAGAATGATGGACACCAAGTTGAAGAGGAGCATTGATTTTCATCCACGGACATATAGAGGTTGTTAACCAAACAATGGTACTTTTTCTTCGAGGCTACTGTAGAAAACATCTCAAGTTATGGGATGAACAGATACCCTATGTACAACATGCTTACAATTAAGCCTTACATTCTTCCAGTCATTGTTCACCATTTGAGACATGTTTTGGGTATTTACCTAAGGTCCATTTGGACTTGATGTATGGGAGAGATGTCGATTCAAATGAAGAAAGAAATGAAGACAGGGCCCGCAAGTTCATTCAAAGGATCCAACAGGTACACCAAGCAGTCAGGGAACATTTGGAGAAAATTCAAGCACAGTATAAAGCTCGATATGACAAACACAGGGTTGATCATTTGTTCCAGGTTGGAGACCGGGTATGGCTTCACATCAGCAAGGAGAGATTGAAGGGTGAAGGCAAGAAACTAAAGTCCATCTGATATGGACCCTTCACTATTTTGGAGAAAATCAGTACCAATCCTTTTTGTTTAGATCTTCCACCATATATGCATATTTGCTCAGTTGTAAACGTGGAAAACTTGAAAAAAATTTAGCCTCCTGTGATCATGGATCAGGGTGAGGAAGTTTCAATACCTTTACTTGATGATTTTGCTACTGAGTACATGTACAAGTTTAAGGAAGATATCATCCTTGACAGAAGGACAAGGACTTCACGCAGGGGTGATGTTGATTATCTTCGAGTGGACTTAAAGGGCACACATCCAAGCAAGGCAAAGTGGATTGAGAAAGACAAGGTGAGGGAACTCTTCCCTCACTTATCTATTGATTGATGAAATATTTTAGTGGTCCAAAAATCTCTCAGTGGGAAGGCATGATCCAAAAAGGATCCATAAAAGACTAAGGATAACTCAGAATTCGCAGAAGTACCTCAGGAAGCTCATAATGGCCTCAACAGATAGAGAAAGGGAAAATATTCAAAGTCCTCAAAACTCAGTTAAATTGGCATCATCGTGAAGAGAACATCACAATATTTCCAACGACGTAAACGGTTCGTCAAACAGAGTTACATATCAAAATATATTCGCGGTCAAAGTTTTGGTCAACCTAGCCCAGTCAACAGGGATGAGTCAAAATATGTATTGTTGATGTCAGCATCAGTACAGATGAATTCAACACCCGTACAGGGTACATGGCACATGTAGAGGGTGACACGTATCATGCTAATGTTAGCATGATGACATGACAACACCAGAGGTTGCCACATGTCACTCGATTTTGGACTTTTTTTGTCAATCTGTGGACCAATGGGAAAGTGCCACATGGAAATATGTACAGCCACGTCGCAGACCGTATATCCACTCGACAGGTGACATGGAAAGCTCAGGATGTGGCAGACACGTGGCAGGGTGACGTCAGCGCCACATGGGCAGTTGACTGTGTATTGGGAAACCAATAGGGAGGTGCCACATGGACCAATAAGGAGGGGCCACGTGGCACCCACAATTTTCCCAATGAGGGTTGGGTCCAAATAAACCAAAATAAAAAAAAGGGTCCGACCACCGGATTGGTCGACGCTTGATCCAGTGACCATAATCAACGCAACATACATATATGTATAGGGTGGAGCCGACAGCGGGTACTGACCGTCCAACGCCTTTTTCGGCGGTCGGTTCTGCGAACCCCTGCCAAACTAAACGGTCAAACATATTCACACCAAAAAGAGGTCGAGGGGATTCGAACCCTGAACCCCTGGGAACCAATGCCCTAACTAACCCTCCACCAATTGTTTGGCCCAAATGGTCACATCATTCAATCCGCTGAGTTTTTTTATTTAAAAATTGAAATTTCCTAATGCACGGGGGGAAAGGCGAGTGCACTAGTCCATACTGGGAACATATTTCAATGCACGAGTACTGTCATTAATGCAATTTGCAGGCACATAAACCGAGACGAGATTTATCTTGGGCCTGGGAGTGCCAGAGTCAGATCGAGACATGGAGACAGTCATTTTTGGGTAATTTGACGCCATGAATTCAGTGGTGTTGTCTATTTTCTTATCTGAGCGAAGCTTCTGCTGCTTAACTCTAGAATGAGGTATACTTATGTATTTTTCCAAATTATTTTGTTGAGTTAATAAAAAGGCCTACCCATTTGAGAGTAGGACCCGGAGACGTAGTCCATCAGGGATGAACTCCGTTATCAATTTTTTGTGTTAAGATCTGATGCATATGTCTCTTAATTATTAAGTTTTTTCTTATTTATGGTGCACTTCATTTTATGCTCATTTAATACAATTCTTTAATAAGTCACATCGATGAAAAGATCCTGGATCATAGACTTAAGTTGAAACTTGAAAGATTGTGATTGAATTAGTAGAAAACAATGGCACATGGTTTTTTCTTTGCTTGACTTGTTTGGATTACAAGTAACGAGACAACTTGGAGTTTATGAGATAAGTAGAATCACAAGAGGATCCATCATATTTTCCCTCTCAATAATTTGGGGTTTCTCATTTTTCTTCACTTATTATGGATTGCATACAACAAACCAACATAGGGGATGAAACAAAAAAAATAATTTGTTAAAAAGTTGAGTGAATGGTCACATTAAGGAGATATTGTTTTTACAATATTACTACTTTTAGGTGATTGAATTTTATAGGTGAGTTCATTTTCTTTGGTTTTGAACACGCATATAGGAACATCGTGACACACGCTGAGCAAGGTAAAGACTATAAAAAAGACAATATGATGTTGACAAATCTGTATTTAAAAGAATCCTAAACGATTTCAAAAAAGTCCAAAGAATCATTAAAGAGAAGAAAGCATGAGAAGTGGACATTGAATCCACACAAGAAAAAACCACAAAGGTAATAAATAAAATATGTTTGAAATTATTGATTTTGATATGTTTGCAGTTATTTATTTTGATATGTTCTTAACCTTTTATCTTTCTATGATGTAATATTATAATATTATTGACCTAGTTTTGTGGTCATTTGTTAGACATTGGTAAACTTAATTGACCTTATATTTCCTTATGTACATGCACAAATGGATAGAAAAAAAATAATTGTTACACATTCTTCTAGTCAAGTCGAGAAGTCCACGATTAGAAGGTGCTTTGTAAGTTTATCAATATAATTGCATTTATCATGTTAATATACTAGATTAACATATGTGACTATTAAATTTAGTTTTCTCTTATTACATATGGTTAAACGAGTATAGTTGTGAGCCCAATGTGGAAAAACTAAAGTATGCCCTAAAGAAGGGTTATGAAAGAATGGTGGAAGATTTGTGACCCATGCCCAATGTAATTAATTGTTAATTATGTGTTTATTTTTTTAGCTTATACAGTTGGAATTATTCATTCATTAATTGAATATATTATAGTCTTCCAAATTGATGATGATGGGGGTGACTAAAAATAATTAGAGGGTATTAGTAATTATTTAAACTTGCTTTCTATTACACCTTTAAATGGTAGATTTGTTTTTATTGTATTGAACTCATGTTATTTTACTATGGTTTTACAAAGTGAGGATGAGGAGGGTGTAAAACATAAAGAAGGAATTGACAACAATTCATTCAACTTCTGATGTTAAATTCATTTATTTTCCTTGACATTTCCTGAGTAAGGCAATGTACCACTTATTTATAGGTAGAAAAATTTACATTGTCATTTTATGATTTAATTTAACATCTCATAATTGTGATTATATGTATATGGTTTTTTTCTTTCATAGTATGAAATTGATTGAATGTTAGTGCAATAAAATTTTATAATTGCATTTATATATACCTGGTTTTTTTCTCTAGTCATGATGTGAAATTGACTTAAAGTTAGTGGAATGACTTAAAGTTAGTGGGGTAATGGGCTTATATATACATATTTTTTTTCTCAAGATTAGTATGGGTGAAATAGGCTTATACTAGTCATTAATCTAATCAATATTTAAATATTATAAAACTAATAATTATACAAAAAAAATTAATAATTAAATTAATAAGGACAATTCATTAATCAAATAATTAATAAAAAATAAATTATATATTCATCATGTTTTAGCTTAATTCATTAATTTACATATTTATTGTAATATTCTTCACTTATTAAAATAAAAAGATGATCTCCCCTCAAATATCTTATTGATAATCCTTAACTCCATAAAACTTAATGATGATGTAAGTATCATTATATATATTATATTTACTATCCCCTAAAATTGATAATAAATTTCATTTGAATTCTTTCCACCTTGTTAACATAGATTCAACTTTACAAGATAAGATATAGGATAAATTAATTAGATTTAATGATAATAAAATAAAAATTAAATATTTTTAATTGATTTTAATCAGATAAATTAATTAGATTTAATGATAATAAAATAAAAATTAAATATTTATAATTGATTTTAATTATTTTTTCAAATTTTTAATTTTGATTTTTAATATTAAATATTTTTTAACTCTTCATTTAAATAAAAATCCAATGAAAATGGAAAAATTTATGGATGAAAAACTTATTTTTTCACTTTTATAACTCTTTTTTAAGAAATAAAAAAAAAAACAAATTATATTATTGTAATAAAATTTTATTTTAAAAATACAATTATTAATGACATATCATGTTTAATTTGATTATCTCAATAAGATTCATATTAATAATGTATAATTCATATAACACTTATGTTTATATCTAAAATATAAAATTGCCAATTTATTTAAATTAGAGGGTGAATTCTTGTTTGAGTCATTATTTATTTTATTTTTATTTTTTTTCATTTTAATTAGATATTTGAGTTGCTATCATTAATTATTTGTTATTATTAATCATTTTTCTTCTCCAATTTATATAAGAATTGGGTTTCTTTGTTAATTCAAAGAATTTAGTTTATGCTTTCTTTTCTTTTTTAAGAAGTCTTTTTACAATGAAACCAATAGGAAGGAAGTCGCCTCAAGAGTCATATAAGTAATGAAATCGATAGGAAGGAAGTCACTTCAAGAGTCATATAAGTGTCTTTGTTGTACTTTATAGAGATGGAATAATATCATTTATTGGAATTGGAATTGTAGATATAGGTTTTGTTGAGGTCCTGGCATGTTTCATTTAATGATGGTCTATTTTAGAATCTTTTGATAAGTGAGTTTTTTAATTTTTTATTTTGGTACTTTGTTGAGACTTTATCTTAGAGCACGAGGTTGCCACATGTTTATAATTAAAATATATATTGAAGTAGAAGGCAATGCATTCTGCGAAAAAAATAGATACGAAGTAGAAGGCAATGCATTTGTAGTCCAAAAGTTGTCTCCAAATTCAATCTTCACTTTCCAAACAATTTGGTCCTGAAGGTATTTGTGTCAATCAAGATAAATACAAATTTGGGCATGGGTATTGGAAACATAGTTACCCATTTCCAGAGTTAGGGTAACAAATGTTCCCAAAGAATTACAAATGACTTGTATAGTTCAGTGACACCAATATTTCAAGGAAATACTAGGCAACCTAATCCATTTTACGATCACTGATAGGGATTTTATATGCGGGTTAAGCTTCACTTTCTCCATAAATGAAGGCTCTCTACTAATAATTTTTATTCTTATGTCTTGATAACGAACTCCAAGATGAAGAGACGTTTCACGGTTGGAGCTTTTATGGTTGTAATTAATGTTAAGTTTGACATTATATATATGACATAATATTTTCAACTATTGATCATTTGTCCATCTCTTCAAAGAAAATAAATGGTAAAGATGCTACATTACTATTATTTTGACAATACTCGAAGAATGAGTCGACACTCATATGAGTAGGACCTACTATCTCTTCATGACATGTAGAGTTAGGCTAATGAGTGTTTACTATTACACCCATTATTCATGGAGAAAACCATCCTCTTATAAAGAGGATAGTTTGGAGAATGACATTGTCGCTAGAACAAAGATGAATAAAATAGTAAATAAAATTAAGCTATAATAACCTGATGTAAACTATGTTACACCAAATTTTAAAAATAAAAGATAACATGAAAGGAAATGGATTTTGAAGATGATTGAAATGAACCCTAAATATAATTAAAAATATATATATTAAACAAAATATTAAATAAAAAATTATATAATATAAAAATATAATTCAACTCAATAATATAAAAATATAATTCAACTCAATAAAAACAATAAGATTCTAAATAATATATTAAAAAGATTATGGAAATTAAAACCTTGAAAAGCAATATGTATAAAAGTATAAATGATTTGAGCACAATTATATAAATGATTTGAGCACAATTATAGGCATTCGATGTACAAAACCACACACATTAAAAATAGATCTATGTCATGCATTAACTTCCTTTAATTGGGTCACCCTTGGCCCTTAATTCCTTTTATGAGGTTACCTTCAATTGGGTCACCCTTGGCCCTTAATTTTTTATGTGGTTAAGTCACCCTTGGTCCTTAATTTTTATGTGGTTAAGGGGTAATAACATTTGTGTGGTTAAAGGGTAATAACACTTGTGTGGTTTAAGGGGCAATGACTTTTACAACCTCTCATCATTGTTCATATGATAGGTTGAGGAAAACACCTTGAAACCTCAACAACAATTGGTGTAGATAACACTATGCACACTAACTTACAACCTACATGCATACTCAAAAGTGCATTCACACTTCAAGATCCCACGTGCACATCATGGGTAGGAACTATTGCCAAGACCATTATTGAAGCCCAATTAATTTTGCATACAAATACATGTGTGTCACAACAGCACATGGCATGTGAATAAGAAGACGAACAACCACCCCATTGACATTTACTAAACATAACCACCTTTACCAATTAAAGGGACATTATTGTAATTACATACGCTCCTAGCTTTATATCACTATGTATACTTTATATGATATAAAGCATACATGAAACATGCCACATGTTAGCATATAGTTAATCATTCTCCTTTCTATCTCACATTGTCTTTCACACAACATTGTTAATAATATTTACAAATTAATATACATGTTATTACTCTCTATTTTACTTTATGCACATTTTGTCAATGCTCTCCCTTATCTATTCATGCTTCTATTCCCATAACTTCATCAATGCCACGTGTTTAAGTTGTTTTCTGTTTTACATCCTAATTTCAGATCAACAATAACTTACCACGTGAGAGTGAAAATTATTATTGCACTTATCCCATATTACAAAAGTATGTGATAACATACATCATACATAAAATATTTGTCACAATCTTAATTTCAATTTGTCATAATCATGTCAAATTAATTGTCAAACTAGTAAGTAAATATTTTTTTCAAAACATTGATATCACATAAGCTTTAGTTAAATCATAAAAATAAAAGTGTATGTAATGTGAGTATGCGTGTTGGTTAGTCTTCTCTTTTGTTTGTGTAAAAATAATTTTTTTTAAAAAATGCTATTACTAAATTAGATACTTAGAATTGTTTATAGAACATAAATATAGGAGATCACTTTAAAAAGAAATGTCTAAAAAACATATCTGATGGTATAAAATATATTAATCGTGTTGGGTATGTGTTATATTCTTTGTACGATCAACCCCACATGTTGCGTTGTACTAGGTGTAGAGCTTCCAAAAAAAATTTGGCAGTTTTTGCATCCATTGTGTTTTTTTGCTTTTGGTGGTTTTGTGGTGCATGGGCGGTTCATCACTTAGCCCATGGTTTTCTAATTCTAGTTAAGGAATTAGGGTTGTAGTTTAATCTGGGTCAATGGATTAGGGGTTTTAGATGCCACGGGATCCAATATATATATATATTGTAAACAATAAAGTTGAGTGATGATGAATATGAATTAGAGGTGCGGCTCTAAATAGGTTGTAGGTTTTCTTGATTTAGGTTTCCAAGGTAAACCTCTATGTATATGTGTGATTACAATTGTGTTCTTTTCTGTTTTTTAAGAATATGTGTGTACATTGCATTACTGTAAAATGTTTAAAACTTACAAATCCTCTACAATCCCAAGTCCTAATTCAGAGAGAATTACATGGGACGTTTTCCCTAAGAATGAGGACAATGGTAAACAATAAACACCCTACAGAATACCACAAACATCCACCCCATGTCATCCATCCATAACCCCCAAAAAGCGAGTATCCTAGTGTATACAATGGTATATATATCAATGAATACACTTACATATACATTGGTATGTATATTTGTCTATATAACCATATATATACTAATATATATAGTGGTATATATACCAATGCATACCGACATTAGTAACACACACTAGTGTAAACAATAATATATACACTAGGATACTTGCTTTTGAGGTTATGGATGGCTTATGAATGGATGGTACAAAGTAAAGGTATACAATGTTCTTTCCTCTTGGATTATGAATGAATGATATGAGATGAATATCCATAGGGATGGATGCTAAGAATAAGATTATTATGTTATGAGAGACCTACAACAATATTGATTACTTTGTTGTAAAGTGTTTATTATTATCGATTGAGGTTATTTGATGAGATGGTTGGGAGATAGGTCTTGCACTCTCCCGACCTAAGTTGAATTTTTTGATGAGACCTTGGCCCATTGTGATAAGGCTAGAAGGATAGGCGCTCCCCATGAGTGGGACCCCCATAGTGAGTATTTCTTCGGACGTCTCAATCCTTGCTAAGTCATAAGTTTCCTACTAAATATTGGCTAGGTATTGGCTTAGAAGTTGTTCACACTAACCTAGAATTTATAAAAAGCAGTCAACCAAATTTAAATTTAAACCTAGTCCAAATAATCCTAACCAGTTAACAATTTCCCTAAATTTTAATATATATATATATATATATATATAATACTTAATATTATTCAAAAATTATCCCTATTGTGTCACCTTGAACTCAAAATTGTTGAAAACAACACCTTGAACTCAAAATTGTTGAAAACAAATGCATCAATACATTTTCGCATATTTTTATATGCTACAATTCCAATTCAATCCCTACCATTCTCACCCATTCACAAAATATATATATATATATATATATATATATATATAATTAAAAAACGAGTATTGAGGTTGTTCAGAAATGTTCGTGTGAATCAAACCCGGCCATTCTGCCGAATCCAGACAACCCACATGCAAAACGCGGCGGGAACATATATAATAAAGTTATCCTGTAAACTGCCAGACATATCAAGCGGTATTGAGTCAACGGCGAGCCGGATAAAGGAGGGGATATGAGTGCCCCTTATCCAACGCCTTTTTCTGCCATTTCAATTCTTCGTTATCAGGAAGATGTCGGCAAGATGTAGGAAACTGCGCCGCCGCCGAATGCCGGGAAATTCAATGACCTCCCGAAAAGCAGACGTACGAAAAGGACATGCGCGTGCCGGCAAACCAGGAATGCCGGCACGGCGGCGGGGCCCGCCGCCTCCCCGGGGGTTTGGGACGTGAAGTTTTGTCAAATTTGCATTATTATCTGACGTGGAGGGTACGCCGTCCAACGTGGGCAGTACGCGGATTCTGTACGTTCATAGATATCAAATCTATATGCTATTAGATATTTTATTTCGAGGTTTTATTTATTTAAATTATGATATAACGTAGAACGTTTAGATTACGTCGAAAGTTTTTGTTTATTTAAGTTGTAAAGAGATTATTTAAAAAATAAAAATACATTTGTCAAGATATGGTAGGTTGGAGATAGTAGTTAGTGATAGTTGTTTTCATTGTTGGTTGATAAGTCGTTTTTATTATCTATTGACAACTGAATTATTATAGGTTTCGCCACTTTCAATTAAAAAAAATGATAATTTGAAAATGTTTTATTTATAGTCGTTTTTATTATCTATTGACAACTAAATTATGATAGGTTTCGCCACTTCCAATTAAAAAAAATTGATAACTTGAAAATGTTTTATTTATAATATGTGATAAAATTGTGATTAATTTTCATAAAAATTAAAAAAAAAAAGATTAAATATTCAATAATTTTTATTTTTTTTTAATTTATTAAAATTTGGTTAGAAAATTTTGTTGAAATTATTTTGGATTAATGAAATAGTTATTTTATTTTATTGTTTAAAAAAAAATGATTATGTAATCTCAAAAATTTAAAGGTTATGAGAATACTCTTACATTACAAAACACCCATTTTTCCCATATTGTTATTGAAAGTGATTATAAAAAAGATGCTTTGGTTAAACATTAAATTACTACGTTAAAAAACTAGTTTGCATAGTTTGAAAGTTAGAATTTGTTTAGATGAATTAGATGAACATTCGTCAAATTTGCCAGTGCAGGGATAGCACGTGTAATATTATATGCCATTGTTTGTGTCAATTGTCCCATTTTTTGGTTGTGTTATGTTTTGGTGCCTTCCTAAACTCTTTTTGGGTGACTAGATATCATTCTTGTCTGAACTTTTTTGCGGGCTCAAGAAATGAGGCATGGGTCTTGTTGAAGGTCCGAAGGAATATTTGGCTTGCCTTTTTTTGCTTTCCGGGTTGAATATGCATGCTTTTTTGGGTTGAATATGAATGTTTTTTTCGGGCTTGGCTGCTTTCCTAAACCTGATAACACTTGCTCAAGCTTGGCTTGCCCATAAGGCCAAGCAACTTAACTATATCAATTGCATATACATTCCCTCTAGAATTTCAACCCCAGTGCATTGTTCTAGAGATACAAAATTGCATTTTTTTTGCATTTTTTTTTCACATTTTGCAAGACTAGGTAGAGAACAATGGTGGCAAACACCAAGATGAGTGGGGCCCTGAGGTAGATTGCAAAAGTGTTTCAAGAATTGGTTTTCATTTTCAACTTTGGAAATGGTGGT
This sequence comes from Picea engelmannii, assembly GCA_009831015.1. Taxonomy (NCBI): domain Eukaryota; kingdom Viridiplantae; phylum Streptophyta; class Pinopsida; order Pinales; family Pinaceae; genus Picea; species Picea engelmannii. Next base: position 447,206 of record ML795135.1, read on the forward strand.
ATTTAATTGGTCCCTTTTTGGCGTACTTGTTTATGGATCTCACTGCTCTTTGGGTACCTAGGGACTGCCTTCAAATTTGTAGAAAAGGACTTTGTTACTATGTTATATCTCAATACTTAGCTTTTCTTCTATTGGGTATGAATGAATAATGTTTTATTGTGCATTTGTTAGAGGAAAATATTGAAAACACAAGTTATTGTTGAGTAATGGGAAAAAAAAACTTGAACACGTGCATTGTTTGAATTTCTCAAGTCTCTAGTGTTGCCAATTTCTTTGAGTTGGTCTTTGCATGCCCACAACTTAGGCTTTAGCTCTGTATCCATGACCTCTTATGTGCTTCATAAGTTAAACATATAGTGCACCCTGCTTCCTTTTCTATTTAAGCCCTTGTAGAAAGAAATGGATGTTGTCCATGCTCTACAAGATATTGCATATTAGATTTTTTTATAAGACCCAACCTTAGTAAGTCAATCCACTAGTGCAACCTGTGAGTCTATTCATGTACATCCTTGCATGCATGAGTGTTGGCGTGCGTGTGGTTGTAAGACCCTAGGTTCGAGTTATCTTGAACAACAAAACCCTTCGGACATCGACCCTTTCGACATCACCTACATGCAAGTGAAGTCTCACCTGAGGAATCTATTGGGGCTGCAAGAACCAAGTTTCTGCAGTAGTGAGGGAATGTGAGGTGATCATCCTTGTTTATTCTTACTTATCTGTTTTGTGTGCGTTATTCTGTATTTTCTCTTCTTAGGTTACTTGGTGAATTCAGTTATGTATTACTATTATATTTCAGATTGCAACATAAACCAAGTACTGTAACATCCATAAATATTGCACAACTATCATGTAAGGAACAAATCTAATCTAACATGCGTAAAGAGAATATTTGTCACATAAAAGACAAGCAACATAGTAGTTAACGTGGTTCACCCAACTTTGGGCTACATCCACAACGACTAGCTTCTTTATTATGCTTTCGGTAATTGTCTTAGGCTTACACGTTGCGCTTACAAAGATACATCATGTTATCTTTCCCTTTACCTAGCCTAGTCACTCTATAGTGCAAGCCTCTCTTTTTTTGCAACATCTCTTTAACATTTAGACATAGACTCCTTCCCTCTCAGTCTACTCTATCATTCTCTTTTCGAACAACATAAGAGATAACTAGTGAGAAGAAACCCGTGAGAAGCAGAGCCCCTATTCTCCCAACCCATTACACTTTTATACATGAATTCTAGGGCTTAAAACCTTATTTTACTCACCCCAAAACCTTATTACAACTCATGATAACTCAAGTTGACTCGTTGTCCAGACCTGCTTTTCCTTCTGCATGCTTCTTTTGTGCTCTGACAACTGTTCTTCCTGCTTTTACGCATCCTTTTATCTTTATCACGTCGGGTTGTCATCCTTCCTTTTCGCCCACTTTCTTCTCTTGCTTTATTACTCTGCTTTGTATGTTCTTGTTGTGCATTGTACCACTGATTGTGCCTCAACTACACACTTTTGAGCCTGGATGTGCCTCCACTGCGCACTCTGCTCCTACCTTGTCTTCTTTCTTCTTCTTCTGTGCATATCTTCCATAGGATTTTCATGAATATTGTTTCTACAATGCCTATCTAACATGCCCCCAACACTCACCTGTGGCTCGTCCCGAGCCACTTTGCCCTGTTGCGCGCTCCTCCATGCTTCGGTGAACTTTTGGGAGGCTTCCTTAGCTACAACAACTTCCTTTATTATTGTTGTCTCTGTTTCTACAATTTCTTCTACACCCTGCGTAGTCAGGGATGTAATATTTTCTTCTATTTCATGTGTTGCTTGTTTCACCTTGCCCTGCACAATTGCCAGTTCTCCTATCACCTTCAATGCTTCTTCTTGCAATGTTCCTAAGCGTTGTTGAAGGATCTTTTGTTGATCCCACGTCTTTTCAACTTCCATGTATGACTGCCTCTGTGCCAAAATGGTTTTTATCCGTTCAACCGATGGAAGGTGTTTATTCTCTCTGAAGCTTTATGGGCCTTTTCCCATGCTTCCCTTAAATTTGCTTCCACAACCTTCATCTTTGGATCCTCTACCATATCTATCCAGATTTGCGCACTTTCCTTGCAGAGTTTTGCACATTCTTCCTCCACTTTCTTGATGTTGGATACAACTATCATTGTCGTTCTCTCTCTTGCTACTCGTTCCTCCGGTGGTGTTCCTGGCTTACTACGCAACTGTAGGTCCCCGATTCTCATGTGAACACCTTTGATGACTTCGTCAATTTTCAAGACCTACTCCTCCATAGTAGCCTCTACTACTATCAGTGCTTCTGGAATTTCCTTGTACAACTTCTGGACAACCTCTTGTGTCTTTTGTGCCATTATCTCGGCTTCGTCCTTTTCCTTTAGAGCTTCTATGGCCCTTTCTTCGGCCTCATTCTTTCCCTTCATTGCTCCTTCCACTTTTCCTTCAAGTTCACTCTTTTGTTGTAGCCCAATTGCACAATGTTGCTGCAATTGAGTCCTTTCATCCATTACTTTGGTCATTTCCCAGTATGCTTCATATGCACGGAGCCTAATCTCATGCAAAATGCCTATTTTCAAGCTTTGTAATATGTGTATAGGCATCTGTGACACCAATATGTTCAAGTGGCTCAGCGTCTCAATCTGTTCTTGCATTTTGGGCATTGAGAACTCAACTGTGTCTATCTCGATTTGTAACGTTCTGCGCCTAACTGCTAGCTCGGTCAAGACTAGATGGGTAGCCTCTGCTTCCTCCACCATAATTGTGGACGGTCCTCCCTCTGATCTGCGCTTTGATGTTATTTGGGCTGCTTCCAAGAGATGTTGTAATGCTATTAACTGATCCTGCACCTTTTGGTGTTATTTTGTTTGTTTCCTCGTAGCTTCCTGTAACGACCCCGACCATCAACCCCTACCAGGTAACGCTACCGAATAAACCTTAACTTTGCCTTTACTTCTCTGATACCATTTATGTGGCATTCCTGACCTTAAACAATAGGCCAGACCATGACACCGAGTAACTTTGCGAAAATAATCACATATAAAACTTAACTGGAAGATAGAGATAACATCTTGTATTTAGACATATAAATATATATCTATCTAATGCAATTAACATACGTCAATACTCTACTCATACACATGTTCATGCGGAAGCAACATTAACACATACATGCAACATGTATATATACATGAATTACTCATTGATTATAATGCAAATACAAATACACAACATACGACGAATAGAGAATTGGTACTTATATTTTAATAGATGACCACTAACTGCGTCCAGACCTTCCATGAACCTCCCAACCTTAGACCACGCTGCTCATCATGCTCAGTAGTGGGTCACCCCCGAGCTGAGACTAAACTCCACCGGGCAAGGGAATTCTAGGCTTGGCAAGGACAACAAGGAAGTTGCACAGAACAACAAGAAGGATCTTTTATCCCAGGAGCCACTTATGCCCACAACCCACAGACCCTCATTCCCCACACGCCTGCTCCACCCCAAGAGGGTACACCTTCATTAATACAAGTCCATCGACTACTACACCTCCCTTACCTTAGGCTTCAACAACAGGCTGGACCATAAATCTCAGAGTACCGTAGCTGCTACAAGAATCCCTTCCAGGAGAACTCACTTCCCAACAAACTCTCTCACCTAGGAGAGTTTCTCACAGGCATGCCAACCTGCTTCTTCAATTTAGCTCCTAAAAAATACAACAACAACATTCAGCTAACACATGGCTGACGACATCAACAAAAAACAAGTATGGACACCGAAAGTGGAAACAACCAAACACTAAGACACAACACGGCTCAGGAGAACACAAATGCGTCGGCTTCACAAGGAAAACACACAGGGCGATGTCGAGTAACTGCAGGTTACAATCGCGCATGCATGAGTGGGGAGTGTGGCTCTCTTCTAGGGTGCCTAACCTCACGAGAGTATAGACACAATCATGAAGGATCTGTGACAGTTGTGAGAATCGTGAGATCGATCAGTGAGTCCCCCCCAACGAGCTGACTTTCCCACTTAAAACTACATGCGCCCAGGTTGACACATGCCTCCCTGAAGCTGCATGAGATCCACTTAACACTCATCCCCCTTTCCCCCGGGAACTTAGGACAACATGGTTATATCAAACCTTAGCTTCTAGGAAATAATAATATAATATTATTCCTTTAGAGGTAAGCCCTCTAGCTTATCCCCTATTCCTAGACACTTAGCCCCTTCCCCACCTAGTGAAGCTTAGTCCCCCATAACTCTTTCTTCATGGAGGGTCTACACGTAACAGTGTAATTTCATTAATGATATGTGTGTATTTACATATACAAAATCAAGCTCATTGGCCTTAGCATCTAGCTCACCAACCTATAAGCATAATTACAATTCAGCAAGGGCTCGACCTTGGGGTGTTACAATCCCCTCCCCTTATTTTTTGCACTGTCCTCAGTGCAACTCTTTACACAACAACAACAAGATTTCCAAAATATTCAAAAAGATGTGGGTACTCTGCCCGCATAGCATATTCATGCTCCTACGTTGCATCCTTAGGACCATACCAGGTCCACTAAACCTTTACAAGCTTTACAACTCGATTCGAGAGTTGCTTGCTCTTCCAGTCTAATATGCGCACAAGTTGCACTTGCAAAGAGTCTTCTTGTTCCACCTGGATCACATTCCAATCAATCACATGATTAGCATCATGTATATACTTCTTGAGCAATGATACATGAAATGCATTATGAATAGTCATGGATGCAGGCAATGCAAACATATAAACTACTGGTCCAATCCTTTCTAGGATTTCAAACAGTCCACAAAATCTGGCTACCAACTTGGAATAGCTTCCCAACTTCAGGGAACTTATGTTGGCTTTCACCTTCAGGAAAACATGGTCACCCACTTTAAATTCTCTGTGGTTTCTACCTTTGTCTGCATAAATTTTTTGTCTGTCTTGGGAAGCCTTCAAATTTTGTTTAATCTTCAACATTTTCTCTTCCATTTCCTTGAGCAACTCCAGCCCAACCACTTCCCTATCAGCTGGATTGTCCCAACTTATTGGGGTGTTGCACTTTCTTCCATAAAGTGCTTCAAACGGGCTCATCTTCAGTGATGCTTGATACCCATTGTTGTAGGCAAATTCTACCAAGTGTAGATAATCTTCCCATTTAGATGGTTTTCCCATCACATACATCCTTAGCATGTCTTCTATCACTTGGTTTACTCTTTTTGTTTGTCCATCTGACTCAGGGTGATAGACTATGTTGAAGTTTAGGTTCATTCTGAACCCCTTGAATAATCCTCGCCAAAAATTTGAGGTAAACTTTGGGTCTCTGTCAGACACAATTGTCTTGGGAATACCATGCAATCATGCTACCTACCTCATATAGATATCAACAACATTAGTTTCCTTGTGAGTGGTCTTCAATGGAATAAAATGGGCAGCTTTAGTAAGCTTATCCACTACTACCATGATTGCATCATGCTACTTGCTTGTTCTGGGAAATCCTGTGATGAAATCCATTGTCACCACTTCCCACTTCCACTCAGGGATGGTTAACAGTTGTAGCAAACCAGTTGGGTGTCTATGCTCAACCTTTACCTTTTGACAGTCCAAGCATTTGACAATAAATTCAACAACTTCCTTCTTCATGTCTGGCCAATAATATTGGCTTTTGATTGCTGAAATTATTTCTGATATCCTAGGTGTCCTGCATAAGGTACATTGTGCATTTCTTTTAAAATCATACTCTTCTGTTCAGAAGAGTTGGGTACATAAACTTTGTTTCTGTACAAGAGAATTTCATCAATTCCCAATTTGAAATCTTCAGCCTTCTACTGCATTTTACCTTGCTGCAATTTTGTTACCAATTCTATGTACTGCGAATCAACTTTTGCAGCCTCAGATATTCTGCCTTGAAGATTCGTCTGATACATGTTGATGGTTGTAGCATGCAGTTCATGCACTCTCCTGTTGAGTGCATCAACCACTTTGTTCTCCTTTCCTTTGATGTGCTTGATATCAAAGTCATATTCACAGAGGAATTCCAACCATATGCTTTGCTTGGCATTCAATGTAGGCCGATGAAACAAATACTTCAGACCATGATGGTCTGTCCTGAGCTCAAACTTCTTTCCCATGAGGTAACGTGTCCATTTCTTTAGAGTGTGTACAATGGATGCCAACTCCAAATCGTGAGTGGCGTAGAGCCTTTCATTCTCTTTCAACTTTCTGGATTCAAAACATATCACAAACCCATTTTGGTTGAGGACTCCTCCTAGTCCTTCTTTACATGCGTCTGTGAAAACCACAAAATCTTCATTTGGATCTGCAATCTTCAGAATTGGAGCACTGGTTAACAACTGCTTCAATTGTTGGAAGCTTCTTTCACATTCTTCTATCCATTGAAATTTATTTCCCTTCCTTTGCAAGGAAGTGATGGAGTGAGCTATTCTTGAAAACCCTGCTATGAACCTTCTATAGTAGCCAGCTAGACCCATAAAGGACCTGACTTCTATTACATTTTTAGGTGTTGTCCACCCTTTAATGGCCTCAATCTTTTCAGGGTCCACGACTATCCCTTCTTCCGATATGATATGCCCCAAATAGTGAATTATGTTTTGATAGAATAAACACTTGCTCAATTTGGCATACAAGTGATGCTCTCTTAGCACTTGCAACACCATCCTCAAATGATGCTCATGCTATTTTTCCAACTTGGAATATACAAGGATGTCATCCAGAAAGACAATGACAAACTTGTCCAAATATTCCCTGAAAACACCATTCATTAAGCACATGAAAACAACTGGTGCATTTGACAACCCAAATGTCACCACTGTGAACTCATAATGACCATACCTTGTTCTGAAGGCGGTCTTGCTGATGTCTTCCTCTTTAATCCTTACCCGATGGTATCTTGACCTGAGATCTATCTTCGAAAATATCTTTGCATCCTTTAATTGATCAAAGAGATCATCAATCCTTGGTAAAGGATACTTGTTCTTTATAGTCATTTTGTTCAACTGTTTGAAATCGATGCACAATCTCACTGTTCCATATTTCTTCTTTACGAACAAGACTGGGACACCCCAAGGTGATACACTTGGGCATATATACCCCTTCTTCAGAAGCTCTTCAAGTTGCATTTGCAGTTCCTTCAACTCTGGTGTACTCATTCTGTAGGGAGTCTTTGACACTGGGGCTGCTCCAAGCATCAAATTTATAGAGAAATCAATATCTCTCTTTGGAGATAGTCCTGGTACCTCCTTGAACACATCTTCAAAATCTTCTAGGACTGCATAATCCTCCAAAATTGGAACCTTATCCTCAGATGCTTCCTCCATATGAGCTGCAAATAATTGACAACCTTTCATGTAGAATTTATTCAGTTGCATTGCTGAAATTTCTCTAATAGCAACTGCCCAGGGAATTCCTTGGACTACTCTCTGATTTCCTTCCTCATCCAAGCAAGTGAATGCCTTGTTATGGAAGTCTAAAATGGCATGGTGTTGGTCCAACCAGTCCATACCAATTAGGAAATCATATGAACCTAAAGGAAAGATATTCAGATCTACCTCGGTACTTAGCCCATTCATGCCCACTGGACATGATTTAACCGACTCGACAACTTTCCTCTTGGCTCTTGTAGCTAGTTGTACCAGCCAAGATTTCTGATGCTTGCTTCTCGGCAAGCATAATCTTTCCACAACTTTAGGATCTATGTAACTATGACTAGCTCCTAAGTCTATTAAAATAGTAAAGGCATGGTTATTGATCATACCTTCAACTTCAATCATGTGTGATTGATACTCAACTTTCTTGTTGTCCACGACTGCATAGATCCTTGGTACACTTCTGCCCATGTCCTCCACTATTTTTTCTTGTTGAACATTGTGAACAACTCTCACCTTGTCCTTTTTGTGAGGACAATCTCTATACCTATTATCTCCTTTGCATCCCCAACATTCACTAGGTGTCTGTCTTGGCCTTTTCCCACCTACTTCAACCATCCTGGGCTCTCTCAAAACTGACTGTCCTTGAGGACTATTCCTGAAAAATGGTGGTTTGATTCCCTTCTGCCTCTGCTCCCTCGTGAACTTCTTCCTGTCTTCCCAAACTTTTTGGAAAGTAGGCTTTTCTTTTTTCCGATCATCTAAGCATTTTTCTCTCCTTGTAGTTTCTTCCATAGTTTTTGGGTCATCATACTAGATCTTGTCACTGATGGAAGATGGCGGCCCACTCAGATACCTTTGAATATTAACCGTCTTGTCCTTGATGAAGGGGACATATTTCAACAACTCCAAGAATCTTATTTCATACTCATCAATGGACATACTTCCCAGCTTGAGTTCGAAGAACTCTTTCATTTTCTTGTCATAATACCTCTTAGTTAAGTACTTCTTTTCAAAATGTCTCTTGAATTCCCTACATGTAACATTCTTCTCTATGACGTGTTGTACTTGCACAAGCTGATCCCACCATATGGATGCCTTTCCTTTAAGTTGGTAAATGGAAATTCTTCCCTCTGCATGAGAAGAATAGTTCTGCAGTTGGAAATATTTCCTCATGCCCAACAACCATGTCTCAACATCTTCATCTTTCTTGTGTTCTCCATCAAAAGTAGGAGGCTTGATTTTATTTATTTCACCCTTTAGTTCATCCACTTCCAATTTCCTATGCTTTCTGGTAGGAGATGGACTTGAACCGCTGTGTTCTCTCTTATTGGAATGTTTCGGGGAGTGACGATGATGCCTGCTAACGCTCCTTGATCTTCCTTTCTTCTCAGGGGTCCTGCGAATCCTTGTTTTGCTTGAGCCACTCTCCTTATCCAACTTATTTTCAATTTTTTCCAGGCTCCACATCAGCTTTATGTTGAATTCTCCCTGTTTCTCCCTGGATTTTATGAGCTTTTTGTTATCTGCTCGGTGAGTTTGGACATCTTTCTGTTCCTTTTCAATGATTTTCTTCACGTTTCCTTCTTTATCTATCTCTTCTCCATGCCCATTGGAGTTTGTTCCTTCAACTCCCAAATGGACATCCCTTCCTCTTGCTTCATTCTTTGAAATGTAAGCATCCCGTGTCTCCTCCATTCCTCTGCACTATGCAACAATTCGGTTCAGTTTCATCAATTGTTAACTCTGCAAAATGTGCAGTCAACCAAATTTTTTTCAGGCTATCAGTCTTTAATAATTTTCCATAGGAATTAGACAATCTGATTCAACAGAAAGAATATTAGACTCCATTTTCAGTGAGTTTGCATCGATCAAGAATCCCCACGATTCTATTTCTAAGTCCCGTTCTGTTTTGCAACAATTCACCATTCGACGCTAGCCCCTTCTTCCTCAGTCCTTGGTTCGCCTGTGACCACGGATGGGACCGAGTGCTAATGATTTGGGTGCTTATCCAGAGTGTTCAAACTTTGGGCTTCAGAGCTTCCCCTTTTCTGTGCATCACCACATCACAGAACAACGAACTGTAGAATGCGCGAAGAACGGTGGATCTATGGCCCACATTCCTTCATGCACCACTTCTTCCGGAGTGTCAAGTCTCCATAATTCGCCATTTGGCGCCATGCATCCACTGGGGCCCACAGTTTACGTGCTTGAACTAGTAAATGTAAAAAATGTCACATCAACTTTAATACTTTTCAAATTGCGGGGGCAGGGCTTGGCGGTTTTGGAGTAACCTGCCAATCGTTCTGCAATTGTCCCCACGCTGACACGTACCCCTTCTGGGAAACTATGGTTTGGATTGCAGAACCTCCTTTTAGAATTATTTGTCATGCAACTTCGATCTCCGCAATGCCTCCTGGCCATCGATCTTGATAGATCGTGATCAAATTTAATATAGGCCCAATCTAGCTAACTTCTTCGCGAGGTTTAACTACCTTGTGTCACCCACCTGATTGGACCATGTGGCAACTTCATGTGTCCTGCCATGTGGCGCTTTGCGTTGCTTTCTCCTTGCTTCTGAAGTACGCGATCTGCTGACGCGTGTCTTCCATCGATCGACGACTATAAATTACTTCGGCCCTTCGAGCTTCAGGAGTTTCAACCTCTCCACTCGCTTTCTCCCGGAGTGCTTTCACCCGAAGTCGACGATCTGTCGACGTGTGTCTCCCACAGATCGACGACTACAAATCACTTTGGATCTTCGGGCTTCGGTAGTTTCAACCTCTCCACACTCATTTTCTCCTGAAGTGATTTCACCCGAAGTCGATGATCTGTCAACGCGTGTCTCCCACAGATCGACGATTTCAATTCACTTCGGCTCTTCAGGCTTCGGGAGTTCCAACCTCTCCACACTGTTTTTCTCCCGAAGTCCACGAATTTCCACCATGTATCCTCTCTCTCAGATCGACGACACAGATGAATTATGTTACTCCATGGATTTACAAAGGAACTCACAGCTAACTGCCTCACAAATTTTCCATATTTGACGGTCTGCGGTGACTCTGTTTCCTCCTAAAGAAATCCTAGTCGTTAACTCATTAAACCTTGAGAGTTTCTCCCCCTTTGAATATTTCTTCCCACTATCTCTCCCAAGCTTCATTTCTCGAACCCCTTTCTCCTTAGAGGGTTGCTTCAACACTTAGTCAACTTTCGGATCGGTGCACTCCTTGCAATGGATCTTCACGTCCCTTCATGAAAAAACTCAAGCTATTTCTCCTGATATTTTTGAGTCAAAGACTCTATCGACACACTCCTTGCACCCAAGGACGCTCTGAACCTCAAATTTTGTCCCTTTCGACAACAATTCACTATGAAATATTTGTCTCGTTAACCACTAACATGGCCCATCCAGGCTTAGTGTCGAAACCATGGCTCTGATACCAATTTGTAACGACCCCAACCATCAACCCCTGACAAGTAATGCTACCAAAGCAACCTTAACTTTGCCTTTGCTGCTCTGATACCATTTCTATGACATTCCTGGCCTTAAACAACAGGCTAGGCCATGCGATCGAGTAACTTTGCAGAAATAATCACATATAAAACTTAACCAAAAGGTAGAGATAACATTTGGTATTCAGACATATAAATATATATCTATCTAATGCAATTAAACATATGTCAGTACTCTACTCATACACATGTTCATGCGGAAGCAACATTAACACATACATGCAACATATATATATATATATATATACACACATACAATAATTATTCATTGATTATAATGAAAATACAAATACACAACATACAACGAACAGATAATTGGTACTTATCTTTGAATAGATGACCATTAACTGCGTGTAGACCATCCACAAACCTCCCAGCCTTAGACCACGCTGTTGATCACGCTCAACAGTGGGTCACCCCCGATCTGGGACTAAACTCCATCGTGCATGGGAATTCTAGGCTTGGCAAGGACAACAAGGAAGTTGCAAAGAACAACATGAATGATCTTTTATCCCAGGAGCCACTTACGCCCACAACCCACAAACCTTCATTCCCCACACGCTTGCTCCACCCCAGGAGGGTACAACTTCACTAATACAAGTCCATCGGTTACTACACCTCCCTTACCTTGGGATTCAACAACAGGCTGGACCAGAAGTCTCAGAGTACTGTAGCTGCTACGGGACTCCCTTCCAGGAGAACTCACTTCCCAACAAACTCTCTCACCTGGGAGAGTTTCTCATAGGCTTCTTCAATTCAACTCCTAAGCAATACAGTAAAAACATTCAACTAACACACGGGTGACAACAACAACAGAAAACATGTATGGACACCGAAAGTGGCAAAAACCAAACACTAAGACACAACATGGCTCAGGGGAATACAAATGAATCGACTTCATAGGGAAAACACACAGGGCGATGTCCAATAACTACAAGCTTCAATCGCGCGTGCATCAATGGGGAGTGTGGCTCTCTTCCAGGGTGCCTAACCTCGCGAGAGTACATATGCAATCGTGAAGGATCTGTGACAGTCGTGAGAATTGTGAGACCGATCAGTGAGTCCCCCCAACGAGTTGACTTTTCCACTTAAAACTGCATGTGCCCAGGTTGACACATGCCTCCCTGAAGCTGCATGAGCTCCACTTAACACTCATCCCCCTTTCCCCCAGGAACTTAGGACAACATGGTTATATCAAACCTTAGATTCTAGAAAATAATAATATAATATTATTCCTTTAGAGGTAAGACCTCTACCTTAGCCCTTATTCCTAGACACTTAGCCCCTTCCCCACCTAGTGGAGCTTAGTCCCCCATAACTCTTTCTTCGTGGAGGGTCTACATGCAGCTGTTTAATTTTATTAATGATATGTGTGTATTTACATATAGAAAATCAGGCTCATTGGCCTTATCATCTGGCTCACCATCCTATAAGCATAATTACAACTCAACAAGGGCTTGGCCTTGGGGTGTTACACTTCCTCAATGACTTCCTCTGCAACATCCTGTACTTGGTAGACGATTCAATCCATGTTGTCGTTGGTCAAATTATAGACTTGGGGTACCTTGTGCGCTTTCATCTTCTTGCGCGCACCTCCTACTAGCTCCTTCCCCTTATCTTTTTGTTTCACTCCTGCCATGAGGAATGTTTGTTGTGTCACTTCTGTTGATAGGCCAGGTGTGTTACTTGCACCATTGTTCTGGTCATTCCCCTACCCCTCGTCCAGTTCTTCTTCATTCCTATCATGTTCTTCTTCTTCTTTCGGGTGGGCCATTTGTTCCGTTGGGGTTTTCCACCCATATTCCCAATCATTAGCGATCATACATACATCCTTTGATGTTAACTTGTAGTTGGTAGGAAGCCACTGATGCACAAGGTCCCTTTTTTCTTAAATATACATATGGTGCATCCCGGCTTTGAATCACACAATATCCCGATAGGTTTCTACCGTCTCAACTGTGATGCACAATGTATGTTCGATTATATACCTAATTGAGTCAAAGTATACATAAAATGTAACATTATTGTCGGCTTGTCTCCTTTTGTTAGGCGTATGCCATAATTTGGCATGCGGCCCGACCATATTACCTCTATCGATTTTTCTCATGCATTGGTAATAACCCGATTCCTTCCATCCTACCAATACAATCAAAATAAGAAGCTAGACATAATGAAACTCTTTGCCTTTCCCTTGGGCCTCTATATAGTCTGTCAAAAATTGATTCACCAAGAAGGTGGCCCAATTCATTTGGACCCCCTCTGAGAATTTTTCTGCGGCTGCAATTACTACAGCCGGTACTTCGTCCTTACGACTCTTGTGCAACAATTTGTAAGCCAACACATGCATTGCAAACTAGACACATTTGTCGTTGATGTTCACAACATCCAATCCTCTTTTTCCCCTGAAGGTGTGAAACTTCTCCTTCATGGCTTCTGATTGGGATTTCCCCCCTGCTTTGTTGAACAAGGTGACCAGATCATCTCCTACTTTTGGTAGCCCTGTGATCCGTGCAATTAATGCAGTATCAATCGACATCAGTGGGTCAAGCCACAATGTTCCTCCATCGACGCAATTGAGTAGTAACTTAACACATGAATTGATTTCCAGGCTACGTCGAAAGTGTGGAACCTCCAGTAAGTTTAGTATCCCTGACTTCTCAAGTCTTGTTGTGCACATATGCGTTTCCAATAGTATTTCTCCCATTCTCGGTACGATCTTAGCGCACAAGTACTTTTCCCTGACCATCCTGGGAAACTTTTGCTCGTCTGTGATATCGTGATGATCTACAAATTTGAGGGAGGTAACCTTTCCTAGCATGTCTCCTTCAACACTTACACTAGGTGTGGGATTGGTGGTGTTACCAGTGGGTATTTTCCATCTGTTGGTACTTTAACTTGAGTCACATTATCTTTCCTCGGTGGGATATAGTCCCTATGAAAGCTTTCTTGTGAAGCCGAAGCTCCGGGCATTTCCTCGACCACTAGTGTTCGTTTCGATTGCTTTTGTGCTACTGTTGATGGTGCTCCAAATTTCGGCGAGGCCATTGTTTCGTGCAACAAGTTTCTTTGCATGCTATGTGTTTGTTTCGGTGTGGTTGTAGTTGGGCTCTAGTTTGCTTTGGTTTTCTCTTTATTCTCATAGCTTTGTTAACTCGCAAATAACCTTCTCTATTGGGCCCTTTGGTGCTTTTATCACCCTTTGACAGTTGTATGATTACTTTCGCACCCACCGGAAGTGTCAAATCTAGTTAGAATATTCCATTAATACTTTCCTTACTGTGAAATTAATGTCAATCCTCCACCTGATTTTTCCCTGGATTTTCCAGTCTGTTCCGATCCTCGGTGACACTTTCTATTTATGACTACACATCTCCAGTACATATTGTGATTTATGTATTTTTAAGTATTGTTTTCGTGCTTTAATGCCCTGAACGGTCTTTTCCCACGCTAGAATATTGTGTGCACTTAGCTGAATTTACGTTGCTCCCTTTATCTATGCGATACTTCTTCATGTCTCCCTTTGTATTTATTTTGTTTTCTTCCCTTTTTTCTACTTTTTATTTGTTTTTCTTCCTTTTTCTACCTCCCTACTATAGTACATTTACTATGATACATGTGTTCTTGGCACATCTCAGATCACTGCGTAGATGGTCGATCGTCTCTATAGAGTTTCAGCTGACTCCCAATCACCATTCCTCCAAGGACTTCTTCATTCAAGGTTTCCAACTGCGTAGCACCTGCCTCTGTCACATGTTGAATCACATAAGGTCCTAACCAATGCATTCAAAACTTCCATGGATGATGCATAAACTTATTGTCATAGAGTAATACTAAGTCTGTGTCGATCATACCATGCCTTCTCTCTTGCCTTTTGAACTTGATGATGGAAACCTGCGACAAACCGATCTTCCTCAAGTTGTACCAACTGTGACAATCTCTCCTCTACTGCACGTGAGTTTGGAATATCAGTGATCGTTGCAATGCGCAGGCTAGGTAGAATAAACTCCATTGGCATCACTGCTTCTTTCCGATAGACCAACCTTAAAGGTGTCTACCCTATCAACTTTTTATTGGTATTCCTATAGGCCCATAAAACTACATGAACTCTTAAGTCCCAATCATTTATCCCTACATTGTAGATATTTGTCAAAGCATTCTCGAGGATTTTATTGAAAGCTTCCACTGTCCCATTTGCCTAAGAATGATAAGGGGTACTCTTTTGATGATGAATTTGAAACTCCTCATTCAATGATGCAATTGTTTTATTCAGGAAGTGTGTTCCTTGATCATTGAGTAATATGCACGAACATCCAAATCGTGTGACTACATTCTCAAACAAAAATCGTGCATCAGTCTCCATGGTGTAGTCTATGACTGGTGTTGTTTCTGCCCATCTTGACAAATATTTCGTTGCAATGATTATGTACCTTTCCCTTGATCTTATTTCTTGTGCATTGGTCGGCCCCACAAAGTCATGGCCCATTTATCAAATGCTTCCAATGCAACCTGTGGATTTAAAGGCATTTCATCCCTCATGGATGGTGTTAGTACTATGATCTACAAGATAAAATAGTCTTTAATTTGGTGCTATGTTCCGATGGCACATGTGTCAGATACATGCACGCTACTGGAAAAATGTTATTCTCGCAGCACCATCATAAAACATCATATCATTTCTTAAAAAATACTTAAATTCTTCGCCAGATTTGTTTTCGCGCCATATCTAGATTGCTTATGTTTTTGGCAATATTCGTGCATATGGATTGAAATGCAGTTTCTTTAGCAAATAAAAATGATTTCATTAAGCCAATTTTGGCTTTTATGGTTAGTTTTATGTTCTCGGGTCTTTATGCAGAGTTATTAATTTTAGTAAAAGTTTTGGGGCCATTTTCTAACCAACAATCAGGAGCTTACAAGAAAATCACCTGGAATCTGCATCAACCACATATGTCAACATTAGTCACACACCATCCTGAGTTAGAGCCACATCACACAATTCAAGTCAAAGACAACGCACTAGCACCACACCAAGCCACGATGAGGAGGGGACCAAGTCCCATGCACTACAAGTCGATATATATAAGAACCACTGGCTTATTTTGGTTGTTCTTCACCTGATACATGTGGGATATATCCCAAAAGCAGAGTTAAAGTGCGTCATCGCAACCCGGGGTCCAGGTGCCTTCTCATGGATTTGTTCATGGTCTTAGAATTAATCTCAGCACCGAGTCACATGGATTAGGTGTCAAGCAAGAGTGCCACCAAGCATAATTCTGTGCCAGTAATCTCCCACGGGTTCACATCTGTTAGCTACAACAATACAATTTCCTATCATAGTTAATAATGATTTTTTTTTTGCTTGCAAAGTATGGTTAAGGAAGTCGCCCTTGTATCTTTACTGGGTAGAGGAATATTGTGAAGGAGAAACATTGACATGAAGATGGGTGCATGTTGATGCTGCAAAAGGTGTTATTGATAGCAAGTATAAAGTAGAATAAATTGTTGATTGCGTGCAAAAGACCTTGTGGTACGCACTTGCATTTGGTAGAAATGGTGTTAGTAGGGAGTATCCGATCAACACAAGCATCAATTTTTATTTCAAATGCTCGTCAACAATAATAAAATGCTCAAAAGCTCATAAAATGCAATGCGCCAATCTAAAGCCTTTAACACAGAGGAAGGTTAACCTGTTCTGCGCATCGACACAAGTTGAAAGCATGAGGGCACAAAATGTCTTTATAAATTTAGAATAAACTACAAGGATAACGTTGGGTTTCAAGGATATCTTATTGTAATCTCTGATAAACGTTTCTACAACTAGGGATGCCATTCTTGCAGCCACGGTCTGATATTTTCCCATTCCAATAGGTAGTCGAGATGCAGGATCTAGAGTATGTGGATCTACCATGGAGAAAGAAATTGGTTACTAAGAAGTCAGACTTAAATCAAGCCAAGGTATTGGGGTACTCCAACAAACCGATAGGACTCTTCATCAGATAGTCTATTATCTTCAGATCTGATTAAAATGGTGAAGATACAGAGGGTTATGAAGGTGCTAGACTTAATGATAGTATGCCCATGGATGAAGAGGAGAAGAGAACAATTGATTATTCCTTATATCCAATAGTAGTGGATCACGATTTTAGACAGAACATACTGTCAAATATTTCACAAGTTGGACTCGCAATCGAGGAATTTTATGGATTGCCCCAGAATGTTGAAGGTGTAGTAAAAGATGGTGACATCTATGTAGTGCAGACCAAGCCTCAAATGTAAAGGATGCTCACCAGGAATAAAATATCCACTAATGAGAACTATAAATTCTAGTCTGAGAATGCCCACCCTTTTATAATATAGAGGCAGAGTATCGAGGTAAATTGTTGCAAACAATGCCATTACATAATCAACATTCAAAGAGGAGTTCGATGAGTATCCATGATTTCAAGGCACAGTTGGCAGGGCAGATGTCAAGCAGAGGGTGGCAGTCAAAAAATTTCCATTGAAGAGGGAAAAGTTCAGTTTCATTTTCCTAGGCATTCAAAACTTTCCAGCTGCGGATAAACATTCGATGAAGTTCCAGATTGACACTAATTTTCTAGACTAATAATTGTCTATTTAAGCTCAGATTGTATCTAGATTGTTGGCAATAGATCAGGGCTTGATCTCGTTAATTAGTTTTATAATTATTAATATTTCTAAAATTGGGTATGAATAGGTGGCAGAGTATTCAAATAGTCAACCACACATCCAAAATTTCCAAGGCACCTGGCAGCAGTAGATGGCAATCAATGTGTCAAGCAGCCTCATCATTTCCAGATTTCCTGCATTGATTCGAGATGGATTTCCATTTTTAGTCTATGGATAATATTTGATCCCTTAAAATTTGTAACAACTCCAGGATTGTATTTTCTATTTAGTCTATGGTGTTGAATGGAGGCCGGAGAGGGTTAGGCCTGAGAAAGAATTTGATGAGATATCCATCCAATGTATGGTATTGTAATTATGAGGGCATTTTACTTTGTGATCACTTCTGACATTAAATATCTATGACAATTGTTTTATCAGATTGTGATTTCCCTTGTTTTACACTTTGTTTTTCATCTTCCTTGTTTTACACTCTGTTTTTCATCTTGCTTGGACAAATTGCAGACATTGAGAATCAGTGGCTGCCCATGGACAATAGATTCACGAGCGGTAAAGATTTTGTTGTGACTGCCTACTATTTGTGTGTTTTGTTTCAAGTACCTTTTCATCCATTTTGCAAAGAGAATCTTTGTTTGATGGGTATTCTAATTTTTTTTTATTCCCTATTCTTCTACCCATTTTTATATGCCTTCGATCAACAAGGTGTTTACTTGACTCCATGCCCAATGGTGTTTCATTGATCTGAATTTATCTTGTTCGTTTATTCTTTCTCTTTCACTTTACCTGATCCACCTTCTTTCAAAACCCAAAACACATCCTTATTTATAAAAATCATTGCAATAACTTGATTATGCCCTAGCTTGCCCTTTGGCAGTCTAGTGCAACGTTAGGGACTAACATCTGTTGGCGTTGTTGTCGGGGACGAAGAAACGGAGAAATATTCCCTGGGAGAACAACAACGATTAGATTCCCTTATTGATGGTGTACAAGAAGAGGACATGTGCTTGACTATAGATATTTCACCATGGCAACTCCACTATCTAAAGATTAAAAGGCGACTCCACTGGGGAGCCAACTATGGAAGCCATTTTGGCTCAAAGGTTTGCCTTTTGTGATTTTTCGAATGTAGTTGGTTTTCCAAACCCAATGCTTGGTAGAGGTGAATGGGAAGGTACCCTTCCTACATTTAAAGGCGAAGATTGGGAGGTTCCGAATGAGCATCTGCTGGATTTTCATGAGTTTGTTCATGAACGTCAAATTGTGCATGAGGATGTCCAGGTCAAACTTTTTAGATACTCAGTGAAGGGAGCATCCCTTGATTGGTGCAGATCTCTTCCAACTTCAAGTATTAATTCATTGGCAAGTTTTCATGATGCTTTCAATTCATTTTATAAAGAAAAAATTTCAGCTGAAAGTCTTTTTGAAAATTGTTGTGATGTATTTAAGAAGCATATTCAACAGAAAGTAGATTTTTCCTCTGTTTGCCAGAATATAAATCATGTGAGTGAGGAAGATATTCTAGATACCATGGATGATAATATTGAGGAAGAAAGAAATGTTTTTTCAAATCTGTCTCAAGATCATATTGCTGATGAAAATATGCAAAAATCTTCATCTTTGTCATTTGAATTTTATCATGTTGTTCCAAATTATGATGAATATAATGATGATGATCTTGACATTATAGATCCCGATGTATCTATGGTGATGGAATCTGACCAGCAGATTCCTGAAGGTATTCATTTCATCATCTATGAACAACCAGAGCCAATGTATGGCAGTTAGTTTGTTGGCTATCATGATGGAATTGTTGATGTTTCTGTTCAAGGAACTTGTGATCAGATTCAGGATAAGCTTGATGCCTTTGATTTCCAATGCCCGAAAAATCTTCATGCTCTCTTTCCAATAGAACAAATGAAGTATCATTTGATAAGTGAACCAGAGGAACAATGTGACCTTTTGTATTAGCTGGAGATGCAACACAGTTCGCGGGATCATGTGGATGTCTACATAGAGATGGTTTTTTCAGAAGCTTTCAGTTTTGCAACTTTTGGAATTAAAATAGTCTGGGATTGTAAGTATGTGCTACAACTTAAAATCCTACTACAAGTCATGAGGTCTTCTCTGAATTTTGTTTCCATACAAGGAGTTTTTTCAGTGAGTTGGATGTTATCATGGCTTCATGGGAAACATGATTTCACATGATTAGCCTATTTTTACTGGTTACAAGTAGGAATAAAATAGAAGAATAAGCTCACCATACAAGTACGAAGATTCTTTTCAGTTTGTTAGTTTGCAGTAGTAATTTTATTTTCAGTAGTGTGTGTTCAAATTTGAATAAATATTGTAGAGATCTGGTGACAGTATGAATGAATCCACAAGCCCAATGGACTAGGCATAGCATCCATGTGGATGTTCGCAGAGCCATAAGTTTGTAGGTTGTGTTGCCCTGATGCACAGAGGAAAAGGCACAATGGTCTGCTTGTTCTTGATGCCTCACGGGGAGAGCATCATCCCCAGAAAGGGCCACTGTTAGTACTCTGATCTACAAGAGAAAATATTCTTTAATTTGGTGCTATGTTCCAGCGACACATGTGTCAGATACAGACACACTACTGGAAAAATGTTATTCTCGTGGCGCCATCATAAAACATCATATCATTTCTTAAAAAATCCTTAAATTATTCGCTAGATTTGTTTTCGCGCCATATCTAGATTGCTCATGTTTTTGGCAATATTCGTGCCTATGGATTGAAATGCAATTTCTCTAGCAAATAAAAATGATTTCATTCAGCCAATTTTGGCTTTTGTGGTCAGTTTTATGTTCTCGGGTCTTTATGTAGAGTTATTAATTTTAGTAAAAGTTTTGGGGCCATTTTCTAACCATCAATCACGAGCTTACAAGAAAATCACCCGAAATCTGCATCAATGACATATGTCAGGATTAGTCATGCAACATCATGAGTTAGAGCCACATCACACAATTCAATTCAAAGATAGCGCACTAGCACCACACCAAGCCACGACGAGGAGGGGACCAAGTCCCATGCACTATAAGTCAATATATATAAGAACCACTGGCTTATTTTGGTTGTTCTTCACCCGATACATGTGGGATATATCCCAAAAGTAGAGTTAAAGTGCGCCATCGCAACCCGGGGTCCAGGTGCCTTTTCATGGATCTGTTCATTGTCTTAGAATTAATATCAGCACCGAGTCACATGGATTAGGTGTCAAGCAAGAGCACCACCAAGCATCGTTCAGTGCCAATAATATCCCGTGGGTTCACATCTATTAGCTACAACAATACAAGCTCATAGCATAGTTAATAATGAAAATAATTTTTCTTGCAAAGTATGGTTAAGGAAGCCGCCCTTGTATCTTTACTGGGTAGAGGAATATTGTGAAGGAGAAACATTGACAGGAAGATGGGTGCATGTTGATGCTGCAAAGGTGTTATTGATAACAAGTATAAAGTGGAAGAAATTGTTGATTGAGTGCAAACGACCTTGTGGTATGCACTTGAATTTGCTAGAAATGGTGTTAGTAGGGAGTATCCAATCAACACAAGCATCAATTTTTCTTTCAAATGCTTGTTGAAAATAATAAAATTCTCAAAAGCTCAGAAACTGCAATGCGCCAATCTAAAGCCTTTAACACAGAGGAAGGTTAACTTGTTATGTGCATCGACACAAGTTGAAAGCACGAGGGCACACAATGTCTTTATAAACTCAGAATAAACTACAAGGATAGTGATGGGTTTCAAGGATCTCTTATTGTAATCTCTGATGAACGTTTCTACGACTAGGGATGCCATTCTTGCAGCCACAGTCCGATATTTTCCCATTCCAATAGGTCGTCGAGATGTAGGATCTGGAGTATGTGGATCTGTCATGGAGAAAGAAATTGGTTACTAAAATGTCAGACTTAAATCAAGCCAAGGTATTGTGGTACTCCAACAAACCGATAGGACTCTTCATCAGACAATCTATTATCTTCAGATATGATTCAAATGGGGAAGATCTAGAGGGTTATGCAGGTGTTGGCCTTTATGACAATATGCCCATGGATGAAGAGGAGAAGAGAACAATTTATTATTCCTCAGATCCACTAGTAGTGGATCACGATTTTAGACATAACATACTGTCAAAGATAGCTCAAGTTGGACTCACAATCAAGGAATTTTATGGATCACCCCAGGATGTTGAAGGTGTAGTAAAAGGTGGTGACATCTATGTTGCGCAGACCAGGCCTCAAATGTAAAGGATGCTCATCAGGAATAAAATATCCACTAATGCGAACTAACAATTCTAGTCTGAGAATTCCCACCCTTTTATAATATAGAGGTAGAGTATCGAGGTAAATTTCTGCAAACAATGCCATTACAGAATCAACATTCAAAGAGGAGTTCGATGAGTATCCATGATTTCAAGGCACATGTGATAGGGCAGATGTCAAGCAGAGGGTGGCAGTCAAAAAATTTCCATTGAAGAGGGAAAAGTTCAGTTTCATTTTCCCAGGCATTCAAAACTTTCCAGCTGCAGATAAACATTCAATGAAGTTCTAGATCGACACTAATTTTCTAGACTAATAATTGTCTATTTAATCTCAGATTGTATCTAGATTGTTGGCAATAGATCGGGGCTTGATCTCATTAATTAGTTTTCTAATTATTAATATTTCTAAAATTGGGTATGAATAGGTGGCAGAGTATTCAAATAGTCAACCACACATCCAAAATTTCCAAGGCACCTAGCAGCAGTAGATGGTAGTCAATGTGTCAAGCAACCTCATCATTTCCAGATTTCCTGCATTGATTTGAGATGGATTTCCATTTTTAGTCTATGGATAATATTTGATCCCTTAAAATTTGTAACAGCTCCAGGATTGTATTTTCTATTTAGTCTATGGTATTGAATGGAGGCAGGAGAGGGTGAGGCTCGAGAGGGTGAGGCATGAGAAGGAATTTGATGAGATATCCATCCAATGTATGTTATTGTAAGTCTGAGGGAATTTTACTTTGTGATCGCTTATGACATTGAAGATCTATGACAATTGTTTTATCAGATTGTGATTTCCCTTGTTTTACACTATGTTTTTCATCTTCCTTGTTTTACACTCTGTTTTTCATCTTGCCTGAACAAATTGCAGACATTGAGAATCAATGGCTTCCCATGGATAATCGATTCTCGAACGGTAAATATTTTGCTTTGACTGCCTACTATTTGTGTGTTTTGTTTCAAGTACCTTTTCATCCATTTTGCAAAGAGAATCTTTGTTTGATGGGTATTCTACTTTTTGTTTATTCCCTATTCTTCTACCCATTTTTATATAAATTTCTTATCTGATATGCATTTTGATTTCCTTCGATCAATAGGGTTTTTACTTGACTCCATGCCCAATGGTGTTTCATTGATCTGATATTAGCTTGTTCCTTTATTCTTTCTCTTTCACTTTACCTGATCCACCTTCTTTCAAAACCCAAAACACATCCTTGTTTATAAAAATCATTGCAATAACTTGATGATTCCCTAGCTTGCCCTTTAGAAGTCCAACGCAACTTTAGGGACTAACATCTTTTGGTGCTGTTGTCGGGGACGAAGCAAGGGAGAAATATTCCCTGGGAGAATGACAATGATCAGATCCGCTTCTTGATGGTGAACAAGAAGAGGACATGTTCTTGACTGTAGATCTTTCACCATGGCGACTCCACTATCTAAAGATTAAAAGGAAACTCCACTGGGTATCCAACTATGGAAGCCATTTTGGCTCAAAGGTTTGCCTTTTGTGATTTTTCAAATGTAGTTGGTTTTCCAAACCCAATGCTTGGTAGAGGTGAATGGGAAGGTACCATTCCTACATTTAAAGGCGAATATTGGGAGGTTCCAACTAAGCATCTGCTGGATTTTCACGAGTTTGTTCATGAACGTTAGGTTGTGCATGAGGATGTCCACATCAAACTTTTCAAATACTCATTGAAGGGAGCAACCCTTGATTGGTGCAGATCGCTTCCAGCTTCAAGTATTAACTCATTGGAAATTTTTCATGATGCTTCAATACATTTTATAAAGAAAAAATTTCAGCTGAAAGTCTTTTTGAAAATTGTTGTGATGTATTTAAGAAGCATATTCAGCAGAAAGTAGATTTTTCCTCTGTTTGCCAGAATAAAAATCATGTTAGTGAGGAAGATATTTAAGATACCATGGATGATAATGTTGAGGAAGAAATAAATGTTTTTTCAAATCTGTCTCAAGATCATATTGTTGATGAAAATATGCAAAAATCTTCATCTTTGTCATTTGAATTTTATCATGTTGTTCCAAATTATGATGAATATAGTGATGATGATATTGACATTCTAGAGCCCGATGTATCTATGGTGACAGAATCTGACCAACATATTCGTGAAGGTATTCAGTTCATCATCTATGAACAACCAGAGCCGGTGTATGACAGTTAGTTTGTTGACTATCATGATGGAATCATTGATGTTTATGTTCAAGGAACTTGTGATCAGATTCATGATAAGCTTGATGCATTTGATTGCCAATGCCCATAAAATCTTCATGCTCTCTTTCCAGCAGAACAAATGAAGTATCATTTGATAAGTGAAGCAGAGGAACAATGTGACCTTTTGTATCAGCTGGAGATGCAACACAGTTGGCAGGATCCTGTGGCTGTCTACATAGAGATGGTTTTTTCAGAAGCTTTCAATTTTGCAACTTTTGGAGTTAAAACAATCTGGGATTGTAAGTATGTGATGCAACTTAAAATCCTGCTACAAGTCATGAGGTCTTCTCTGAATTTTATTTCTATACAAGGAGTTTTTTCAGTCAGCTGGATGTTATCATGGCTTCATTGGAAACATGGATTCACATGATTAGCCAGTTTTTGCTGGTTAGAAGTAGGAATAAAGCGGAAGAATAAGCTCACCATACGAGTACGAAGATTCTTTTTAGTTTGTTAGTTTGCAATAGTAATTTTGTTTTCAGTAGTGTGTGTTCAAATTTGAATAAAGATTGCAGAGAATTGGTGACAATATGAATGACTCCACAAGCCCAATGGACTAGGCATAGCATACATGTGGATGTTTGCAGAGACATAAGTTTGTAGGTTGCATTGCACTGATGCACAGAGGAAAAGGCACAGTGGTCTGCTTGTTCTTGATGCCTCAAGGGGAGAGCATCATCCCCAGAAGGAGCCGGTGTTAGTACTCTGATCTACAAGAGAAAATAGTCTTTAATTTGGTGCTATGTTCCAACAACACATGTGTGAGATACATACACACTAATGGAAAAATGTTATTCTCGCAACGCCATCATAAAACATCATATCATTTCTAAAAAAATCCTTAAATTCTTCGCCAAATTTGTTTTCGTGCCATATCTAGATTGCTTATGTTTTTGGCAATATTCGTGCCTATGGATTGAAATGCAGTTTCTCTAGCAAACAAAAATGATTTCATTAAGCCAATTTTGGCTTTTGTGGTCAGTTTTATGTTCTCAGGTCTTTATGCAGAGTTATTAATTTTAGTAAAAGTTTTGGGGCCATTTTCTAACCATCAATCATGAGCTTACAAGCAGCCAATATCTTCATCAACCACATATGTCAGCATTAGTCACGCAACATCATGAGTTAGAGCCACATCACACAATTCAAGTCAAAGATAGCGCACTGGCACCACACCAAGCCACGACGAGGAGGGGACCAAGTCCCATGCACTATAAGTCGATATATATAAGAACCACTGGCTTATTTTGGTTGTTCTTCTCCCAATACACGTGGGATGTATCCCGAAAGCAGAGTTAAAGTGCACCATCACAACCCGGGCTCCAGGTGCCTTCTCATGGATCTGTTCATGGTCTTAGAATTAATATCAACACTGATTCACATGTATTAGGTGTCAAGCAAGAGCGCCACCAAGCATCATTCAGTGCCTGTAATATCCCATGGGTTCACATCTATTAGCTACAACAGTACAAGCTCATAGCATAGTTAATAATGAAAATAATTTTGCTTGCAAAGTATGGTTAAGGAAGTCGCCCTTGTATCTTTACTGGGTAGAGGAATATTGTGAAGGAAAAACATTGACAAGAAGATGGGTGCATGTTGATGCTGCAAAAGGTGTTATTGATAACAAGTATAAAGTGGAAGAAATTGTTGATTGCGTGCAAAAGACCTTGTGGTACACACTTGCATTTGCTAGAAATGGTGTTAGTAGGGAGTATCCGGTCAACACAAGCATCGATTTTTCTTTCAAATGCTCGTCGACAATAATAAAATGCTCAAAAGCTCAGAAACTGCAATGCACCAATCTAAAGCCTTTAGCACAGAGGAAGGTTAACTTGTTCTACGCATCGACACAAGTTGAAAGCATGAGGGCACAAAATTTCTTTATAAACTCAGAATAAACTACAAGGATAGTGATGGGTTTCAAGGATCTCTTATTGTAATCTCTGATAAACGTTTCTACAACTAGGGATGCCATTCTTGCAGCCACGGTCTGATATTTTCCCATTCCAACAGGTCGTTGAGATGTAGGATCTGGAGTATGTGGATCTACCATGGAGAAAGCAATTGGTTACTAAGAAGTCAGACTTAAATCAAGCCAAGGTATTGGGGTACTCCAACAAACCGATATGACTCTTCATCAGACAATCTATTATCTTTAGATATGATTCAAATGACGAAGATCTAGAGGGTTATGCAGGTGTTGGTCTTTATGACAGTATTCCCATGGATGAAGATTAGAAGAGAACAATTGATTAATCCTCAGATCGACTAGTAGTGGATCACGATTTTAGACAGAACATACTGTCAAAGATTGCTCAAGTTGGACTCGCAATCAAGGAATTTTATGGATCGCCCCAGGATGTTGAAGGTGTAGTAAAAGGTGGTGACATCTATGTTGTGCAGACCATGCCTCAAATGTAAAGGATGCTCACCAGAAATAAAATATCCACTAATGAGAACTATAAATTCTATTCTGAGAATGCCCACCCTTTTATAATATAGAGGCAGAGTATCGAGGTAAATTGATGCAAACAATGCCATTACAGAATCAACATTCAAAGAGGAGTTTGATGAGTATCCACGATTTCAAGGCACAGGTGGCAGGGAAGATGTCAAGCAGAGGGTAGCAGTCAAAATATTTCCATTGAAGAGGGAAAAGTTTAGTTTCATTTTCCCAAGCATTCAAAACTTTCCAGCTGCAGATAAACATTCGATGAAGTTCCAGATCGACACTAATTTTCTAGACTAATAATTGTCTATTTAAGCTCAGATTGTATCTAGATTGTTGGCAATAGATCAAGGCTTGATCTTGTTAATTATTTCTCTAATTATTAATATTTGTAAAATTTGGTATGAATAGGTGGCAGAGTATTCAAATAGTCAACCACACATCCGAAATTTCTAGGGAAACTGGAAGCAGTAGATGGCAGTCAAGGTGTCAAGCAACCTCATCATTTCCATATTTCCTGCATTGATTCAAGATGGATTTCCATTTTTAGTCTATGGATAATATTTGATCCCTTAAAATTTGTAACAACTCTAGGATTGTATTTTCTATTTAGTCTATGGTGTTGAATGGAGGCCGGAGAGGGTGAGGCCCAAGAGGGTGAGGCCTGAGAAGGAATTTGATGAGATAGACATCCAATGCATGTTATTGTAAGCCTGAGGGAATTTTACTTTGTGATCGCTTCTGACATTGAAGATCTATGACAATTGTTTTATCAGATTGTGATTTCCCTTGTTTTACACTATGTTTTTCATCTTGCTTGAACAAATTGCAGACATTAAGAATCCATGGCTACCCATGGATAATATATTCTCGAGCGGTAAATATTTTGTTTTGACTACCTACTATTTGTGTGTTTTGTTTCAAGTACCTTTTCATCCATTTTTCAAAGAGAATCTTTGTTTGATGGGTATTCTACTTTTTGTTTATTCCCTATTCTTCTACCCATTTTTATACAAATTTCTTATCTGATATGCAATTTGATTGCCTTCGATCAACATGGTGTTTACTTGACTCCATGCCCAATGGTGTTTCACTGATCTGAATTTAGCTTGTTCCTTTATTCTTTCTCTTTCACTTTACCTGATCCACCTTCTTTCAAAACCCAAAACACATCCTTATTTATAAAAATCATTGCAATAACTTGATGATGCCCTAGCTTGCCCTTTAGCAATCCAATGCAACTTTAGGGACTAACAGATGGATTTCCCACTCTTTGACATACATCGCATAACTGAAAATATTCCTTAGCATCTTTATGATGTGTCGGCCATCAGAGCCCTGTGCAAAAAATATCTTGTGTCGCTTTTCCTGCATAATGTCCTCCTGCAATCCCGTCATGCGCTTCTGCAAGTATCATCGGTCTTTCATGTTCCAACACACATCGTCTCAACATTCCATCTACACCCAACTTGTCTAAATTCCCTACAATCAACTGATAATTTGTTTCTTTCACTACTAATTGTTTCTTCTGCTCAACTTTCCTGTCTGATGGAGCCATTCCTGTACTTAGAAACTGCACGATGTCCGCGGAGTAATCATCCACCATTTTGACTATAAATAGTTATGCATTTGGTAAGATGTCATGTAAATTACCTGTATATTCTCCTGATAATATGTGTGATTAATTATCTGGCCCCGCATTCAGCTTCCCCGGTTTCACCACAACCTCAAAATCGTATTTCTGAAACAACAGTAGCCATCTGCATATTCTCCCCCCCAACACTAGCTTGTTCACTAAGTATTTTAATGTAGAATGGTATGTGTACATCTTAAAGTGAGAACCCAATAAATAATGTTTGAACTTCTGCAGTGCATATACCATTGTCAATCCTTCTCGTTTCGTGGTAGTATAATTCTTTTTTTCTATAGACAACTTCCTACTTGCAAAAACAATTGGGTGATGTATGTCTCCTTCCCCTGGTTCAGATAGTATTGTGCCCAACACTATGGATGATGCATCTACATGAACATGGAAATCCTTGTTCCAATCTGGAAAGATCAAAATCGACGTGGTCACTAGTTTTTACTTTAAGGTGTCCAAACCCTTCTGATAGTCCTCGTTCCATTGGAACTTCACTTTCTTTTTCAACAATTTTTCCATAGGTGTTATGATCTGCGCATAGCCTTTGATAAACTTCCTGTAATATCATGTGTGACCCAGAGCTTCCCTTAGTTGTATGACTGATGTAGGTGGTTCCAAATCCAAAATCACTGCAATCTTGGCCAGATCCACTAGTAATCCTTACTTGCAGACTACATGGCCCAACAAAATGCCAAACAATGCGCAAAAAATATACTTCTTCAAATTCAGTGAAATATGACATTGTCTACACCTATCCAACATTAGCCTGAGTACTTCTATGTGATCCTTTAGTAGACTGAACACAGTCCAATCGTCTAAATATACTTCAAGGAACTTATGAATAAATTCCTTGACCGTTGCAACCACAACTCTTGAAAAAACTGCAGAGGCATTCTTCAGTCCAAAGAGAATTGTTGTATGCTGATAACTTCCCCACTCTATCCCGAAAGTAGTCTTGTACCTGTCTTCCCACGCAATATTTATTTGATGGTACCCTGATGATCCATCTGTGAAAGAGTAAGTCTATTGGCCTCCTACATTATCCAATACCTCATCTGTGAACGGTGTTGGAAATGGGTCATGTAGACATGTATCATTAAGCTTCCTCAGATCCACACAAATCATGATTCCTCCTATATTTTTGTCTTGCAATACCATTGGACTGATCCACTTTGATTCTTCCACCGATTCGATGATTCCTGCATCCAACATCCTATCTATTTCATATTTCACTTTCAAGTCCTTGTACTTTAGATTTAACCTGTAAGGTCTCTGTTGCACTGGCTTAGAACCTCGTTTCAAAGGAATCTTCATCTTACCTAAGTCCCCAACTATCCCCTTCATATATGAGAATGTAGTTGGGAATAGGTCTTGATATTCACGCATCAAGTCTACAATATTCTTCGTTGTCTCATCACTCCAGTAATCCCCTATCTATTCAAACTTTGGATTCTCTGTCATCCCAATGTTTACCTTCCGTGTCTTTATTAGCTGTGTGTACGCATTGGACTCACGCTCTAGCCCTTCTACTTCCCATTCTCCTTCTATTTCAGGTAATTGCACATTCATGGGGTCTTCTTCATCCCGTTCTTCCTTAGTAACATTGTAACACTACAATAAATCATGGACAATCATAGCAGCTCTATGTGCATCACAAATTGGTACCACCTCCATTGACCCTTCTCCTGAGAAGATCTTGGTTCGAATAGCCTATAGCGCCACATCTATTAATGGGGATTCATGTTCAAATGTAAATGTTACCTTGAACCTCTGAGTCAACTCATCCCAGTTGGGTATTTCTCTGCACATTTCCATCTCCAGATAATAGTTCTTTAGAATTGTATCTAGTGTGTGTATAAACCTATGCGTCCATTATGTCTCCGGTAATGAATTCCATAAGGTTATGCACTACTCAACATGACTTGCTGGATCACTCTCCCATGTATACTTTTGCGCAATATTTTCTACCTCAGTACCAAACCTTACTTGTATTATTCTTCTACATTGCGACCAATCTTCCGTGCAACCCACCTTCTGGTTGGAGTCGCTTTCAAGACAACATCTAGTGTCAACAGACTTTGTTGTTCAGGTACCTGCAACTCAAATTCCTTTACAAACAAGCTTATATCAATCAATCCATCCTACCCGGGTGGATTGCATAACTTTGTTCCAATCTAGTGCAAGGATCGGGTCATGCATGCGCATCGTCTAGTTGATACTTCATGTATCCTCTGTTGTCAATGCTCTATATCTTCTTCCAAATCTGATGCACACAAAGTGATACTTCCCCAACTTAACACACCATATACAATTGGGTTTACATAATCATCCATCTGTGCAATCATGTTATACAAGTTGTCAATATTGTTTCCTCTTGCTGGATCTATGTATCTCTTTCCTTCTATTGGGTCCAATGGTGTAGTCACTTTCAAGTCTTTGACTTCAAATATCATTTCCCTTCACTTCATATTAATGATCACCTGATTATCAAATTCCCATTCAAGTCCCATCAGTGTTGGATATGGTTGACTATCATCCATGATCTCATTAACTTCAAAATATGCCACACTGCACACCCCATCTATGTTCATAGGTACTCCTGTCAATCGACTAGTTGTTACTATCTTGTGCTGATTTGCGAGCCTTAAATGACCAAGAGACTAGACTAGCTTAGGTTTTCCCATCATCTCCTAGGTCTGCTTCGGTAATACATTCACATTAGACCCCAAGTCCAAGATAACATTATCCACATCATATTCCCTAATCTACACATTGAATCTGAATTCTCTATTGGTCCTCTTTCTGCGCAGTACTTGATTCACCACCCTCTATGTGATGGGAGTTTCCCTTCCTTGCATGCAGAGATCAATCATTTCATATAGTGCATTCAACATAGTTTCATCTTTCATCAGCTCTACGCAACTTCTTAGGAATTCGCTTAGAGTGCTTAGCTTCCCAATTGGCTTCTCCGACACAACACAATCATTGACATACGACACATATGATGTTTATGCACCCCAATCCTGTCAAAGTACCTCTTTTCTTTCCCTATGATATGTCTCCTTTTCTCGTTGAGGGTCGAACGTTGGCATAAGACCTGCTAACTTCCTTACCCATTGTTTAACCTGCTTCTCTCCAGTCATCACATCAGCTCCTGTTCTAGCACCTCTGTGAGTAACAACTACTGTTTGTGTTCCTTCGTTACATTTTTCGGTTGTCTTCTGTACATTCTCATTTGGATTCTAGTTCCAATTCCCTCTTGCCTGCCATTTCACAACTAATTGAGGAAAATCTTTTGTCGCATGGTCCAATGCTCTACAATATGTGCATGTTGTACATGGATTCGGGCAGTCGCGTGCTAAGTGTCACAGTTTATTATAATTGTAACATATTATCGGTCCTCTTCCTCCTCTGCCTCGACCTTTGCCAAAATTTCCTCTGTTCTCTGGGTTAAAGCCTCTCTGATTATTATATTGTGGGCCACCCCCTTCTGTTGTAGTGTTTTCTTCCTATATACTATACATATTTGAAGTGTGCTCCCTCATCAAATTGAATGCACGGTGATCCTTCTCTTCATGTCCATCGAACTTACAAAAATTGAAAAATAAGTTCCTTGGTGTACTCTGATACTTCTATAGTAATGGACATTCAGTTGGAGATAAACTCTTATTAGTTCATATATTTGAGATCTTATTGGTTCATATATTTGAGATCTTATTGCATGCCATTAACTGAGTACATTACTTATGTGATAAACTCTTATTGCAACTACTAATTATTAATTAAAGCATTACGTGTGAGCTAATACAAGATGGTATTAATTAAGCACGAGTATATTGTATCTAGTACCGAGATAATAATAATCAAGTGGAAATACATTGTTTCCAATTTACGACAGTGATGTTATAGTCCAACAAAATCACTATCAACTTCAAAACAAGGCTACTAGGTAGCATATACTTGTCGAATATAATAATGAAAGTATTGTTTAAGGAGATAGGGAGAGAAGGAGTAGGCAGGAAATGACTAGATGGCAGAAATATTTATTACAATAACATTGGGGGAAGTGAAGGCAGCAATAAGACTTCAAAGTTTTTGGTCAATAAGATATAAGATAAATAGGTTTTAAAATTTAAAATTAATCATTTTTTTTTAAACTTTAGATAAATGAGTGTATATTTTATTGTCAACCATGAACTAATAGAAAGTCAAACCTAACTCAACACTATATACCATGCCTATCCACAAGTATAATAAGACTTAAAGTTAATATGATATGATAAATTAAATAAATATAAATATTTGGGAAAAAAAAATATCATTTATACTCATGTATCACTTTGGAAAAT
The DNA here is from genome assembly GCA_009831015.1 of Picea engelmannii. NCBI lineage: Eukaryota > Viridiplantae > Streptophyta > Pinopsida > Pinales > Pinaceae > Picea > Picea engelmannii. Next base: position 479,724 of record ML795135.1, read on the forward strand.
AAACGGAAAGTCATAAGCAATAACCAAATTAATATGAAATCAACATTTAACCCATTACAATATACCATACCATAACAAGTATAATAAAATAAAATTTAAATAACAAGTATAATAAAATAAAATTTAAATAACAAGTATAATAAAATAAAATTTAAATTATATTTAAAAAAATAAAATTTAAATTATATTTAAAAAATAAATATTTTTATATTTTTATAAAAAATAAAATCCATAAACAAAATATTGATTTAAATTTTTTTATATATACAATTTCATCGAACACTACACTTATTTTTTTACTTAAACATTGCCTAGCGTAGTTTATTTTCTCAAACATCCACATTTGGTCAGCACCTACTTCTCCTTTTGACTAACATCTGTGACCACCTATGCCTGTCATAAATTTCCTCTTCTCTAGAAGAATGTTGGCCCCACGTTCTTGGAAATGGTAGGTAAAGGAAGCAATTATTATTTTATTAGAAAGAATAATTGAATGTATGTAGCCATTGTTCCCCATAAGAATCTCTCCAATTAGAAAGAAGAGTTGAATTTATGTAGCCATTGTTCCCCATAAGAAATTGTTTTATTAGAAAGAAGAGTTGAATGTATGTAGCCATTGTTCCCCATAAGAATCTCTCTCGCTTTGTCTTAATTTCCCTCATCATGTCTCCCTACCCCAAGCACAATATGAGCAAAACCACCTCATATGATGTGAAAAGGTAAGAAACTTATGCACCCAATATCGATAACTATGCTCACATTCCTAAGTGCATAATATGTTTTTTTAAAGAGTCTAGTAATTTGTGAATGCCAGCAAGTTCCTTAGAAGTCGAATCTATGGGCAATGTGAATGCTCTCTATGGTGGGAATTTGTCAACCCTAGTAATTTGTGAATGCCAACAAGTTCCTTAGAAGTCGAATCTATGGGCAATGTGAATGCTCTCTATGGTGGGAATTTGTCAACCCCATGTCCTTGAGAAATTCAAACTTGCTGTGCTTTGAGAAATTCAAAAAGTTAGCGGTGATCTAGCCTCAATGTGGCAAACACCTTCCATAACACCATGAAACACCCCAATCTAAGAGCATACTAGAGTATACTATATTTTATTAAGATTGTGCTAATATGTGGGCATTGCCAATGCCAACAAGTTCCCTAAAGGTGGGAATTTGTGTAATTTGACCACATTGCTCCCACTCATCTGGTTCGTGATAATACAAAACTAGAGTAGAAGCAGCCCCACCAAACACCATTAACCAATAGCAGTCAAACATAAGATATGTTATCCTCATTGTAAGGCTCACTCTTTCTTTTATATATGAAATAATATGTATGTTCGAACTCTATATCTTTTGACCTAAGGTTTATATTTTAATTAGTTATATACTAGAGACACATGGATCTAACCCATTGTACTGTTTAACGTGAGTTCAAAATACCATTTCTATGGACCTAAAACATTGTAATGTTTAATGTGGGATAAGTATACCATTTATGCTCTTGAGGTGATTTGGATGTAGGTTACAGGGGATCAAAGAAGTCAATGAATATATGCTCTTGAGGTGGTTTAGATGTAGGTTATAGGGATCAAAGAAGTCAATGAATATATGCTCTTGAGGTGGTTTAGATGTAGGTTATAGGGATCAAAGAAGTTAATGAATATGAATATGTGGATTGAAGTAAAATGATAATTTTTTTATTATTCATAGATACAGATTTTAAATTAAAATATTAAAATAAAATATTTGGTAAGGTATTTATGTTTATTTGTTTTTTTACAAAGATAATATAGTGTTTTTGAAATATATAGCTATATCACTTGAAAAATTGAACACAATTTTTTTTATTAATTGGAAATGAATATTTAATTAAAATGTTAGATTGGTTCATTTGATAAGGTTTTCATTTTTATTGAATTTTGTGGAATAGTATGGTGTTGTCACAATGTATAGATACACCATTTACATAATTGATCACAAAACATTTTATTACTGGATATGGATTTTTACCCAAAATGCAAAACAAAGGCATTCAATAAGGAACTCGCTTTTATTAGTTTTTGTAGGAATATGGTGTTGCCATGACATATGAGACATTGCTTGAATAAGATATTTGGTAAGGTATTTATGTTCATTTGTTTTTTATAAAGATAATATATTGTTTTTGAAATATATAACTATATCACTTGGAAAATTGAACACAAAATCTTTTACTAATTGGAAATGAATATTTAACTAAAATGTTAGATTGGATCATTTGATAAGGTCTCCATTTTTATTGTTTTTTGTGGGATAGTACGGTGTTGTCACAATGTATAGATACACCATTTACATAACTGAACACAAAACATTTTATTACTGGATATGAATCTTTACCCAAAATGAAAAACAAAGGCATTCAATAAGGAACTCACTTTTATTAGTTTTTTGTAGGAATATGGTGTTTCCATGACATATGAGACATTGCTTGGAGAATCGAAAATAACGACTTTTACTAATATATATGGATCCTTAACCAAAACACTATATCAGGATGTTCGACAATGTACCCATTTTCATTGGTTTTTGTAGGACAATATGGATAGGCCAAACCAAACACCTTTTACTTCGATTCTTAACCAAAACTCCAAATCAAGGTGTTCAACAAGGTAGCCGATAAGTGTATCTTAATCCTAGTTAGTGTTGATGCTTTTAACCATAGAACTTTATAAAATATACCAAAATATGAAAGTATTATGCAATAAACAATATAATTTAAAAAAAAAAGTGTTAATGAAATTATGATTCAATGGTAAACATAGTAACATGTCAAGCTGCTCACCTAGATTTAATTTTTTTTGAAACACGAATAAACAAATCCCAAATAAATCTAATGTAAAAAATATCCCTTCGAACATTACATTTAAATAAAAACATATTTACAATATGTAATAATGCAATACTTCCATACATTACATGTTTCTTATGAAACACTTCCAATGAAAAAATTATTAGTATTAATACTTAATTTAGATTTGGTTTGAGTTTGTTAGAGATTGTTGAGATATTCTCTCAACTTCTCTCTCTAAATTGAGAATAAGTTGGATCTCACAACAACTCAAAGATCTATATATATTGTACCAATTTAGAGATAATATCATTATTGTCTGAAGTATGTTAAATTTTTAATTAAAATAATGTACCAAGGCAAGTGTTTCTCTTCCCTAGGTGCCTAAGGGGAGAAATTGCCGAATGTGGGTCTTAGTCAAATTAATTTGTGAGATGCAAATTAAAAGATAACTTTATGATTAAAGTGAGGGTGAGTGAAGAGACACCAAATCTCAGCCACCCATCTAATCTAATCTCAGCCGTTAGATTAGAAAACTCCTCACCTTCCTTCATGAGGTTGATTAAGGCAAGTGGGCGCACCCATTCTTGGGTAAGAAGCAGAAGAAATATTGGTGAAAGGCCAAGAGGCTCTTGGTGAGATGCCAAGAGCAAGAGAAGTTGATGCAGCAGCAGTCTTGTTGAGAGAGCAAGAGACTCTTGGTGAGATGCCAAGAGAAAGGGAGCTGAAGCATTCTTGTTGAGAGAACAAGAGAGAGCAAGAGAGAGGTCGAGCTGAAGAAAAGAGACAGCAACAACAATTTCTGGGAGCATTGGCATGCATTCCAAAGTTGCCGAATAGCATTGAGTGGCACAGAAATT
>ML795135.1:488406-503363 GCA_009831015.1 Picea engelmannii
CTGTGAGTATATGCTGAAACACCAGGCTGAGTATATGTTGAAACACCAGGCTGAGTATATGCTGAAACACCAGGCTGTAACATATGCTGAAACAGTGCTGAAACTGAGTTTGGCATTTAAATTTGGCTGAAAAATCAGTGAGACTGAAACTGGGTTGGGATTTTGAAAAATTAACAAAGTATTTTCTATGAGAATAATGGCTCCTATCCTATTTTCTAAGTTGGTATCAGAGCAGGTTCTGGCTTAACTCCCTCATGGAGGGCCAGGAAGATGTGAGAGCCGTGATAGTCGTTCCCATGTACATAGGTTAACATAGACGAGTGGATTGATTTTTCTGAGTATTCGTTCATGTTTAGATTGATTTCTTGAGGGAGGACATGTGTATTGGTTTGAGTATGGTGTTAGTAAAGTTGTACTCCTTGCTTAGGCTCGTGGAGGAACGTGCATGCTGGCACAATCAGATCCACCGAAAACAGTCATCATGCGAAGTACTTGCATCAAAATGGGTTTGGAAACTACGCTATAATTTCTAAGAATTGTGAGGACTTTGCAATATACTACAAGACGAGATTCATTGTTAAAAGTAATGACTCTGGAAGTGGACAAATAACAACGATGGGTGCTGCTCATTTTTGTTTTACTTCATACAAGTATACAACTATGTTGGTTGATACATTTATGTTAGATTTTGGCCCAGTAGGCGTGGCATTCATGGTTGTTGGAGTTTATTCTTTAAGGAGATATCAAGCAGATATTGGTGTTCGTGTTGATAAAGCTAAGGTACCAGTGGAAGATTTGGATGAATATCTTGAGTCTTTAATTCGTCTGTAGTTCCACATCTCAAGCACAAGGGATGCAATATGTTTATGGGTGCATTTATTTCGACCTCTCTTCTCTTTTACATATTGGGTTTAATCGCTACAAATGGTCGGGATTGTTGATGCAAAATTGCATTGAGTGAGTGGAGTTGCCATTGATTTTCATGAGATCTGGGCCACTGTTAGGTTAAAGAGATACCTGCAAAAAAGAATGATCTTTGGGAATTTGCGTTGCGTATGACCACTGAGAATGACAATGCACATATTTATGGAAGAGTGGATCTTTGCAGCCGAGGCCTATATCGAACAAATATTTCAATTGTAGATCGCTGCAACTGTCCCTGCAAGCCCATTGGCCAAATCACATAAGAAAAAAAGACTGCCTTGAGTTTGTTCATTGACATCTCTATTGTGTGGTGGATAGACATGATACAATAAACGATCTATGTGAGAAATTTATTGTTTTATTTGGTGTGCAGTTTGCATTATTTTGTTTGTAAGGTTATGTCAGTATGTTGTTGTTAGTTCTTGTTGTACTTTGACAGTTATAGTGTATTTTGTGTGTTTATGTACGTGAAAAATGTCAACTTGTATGATTGACTACTGGATACGTTTAGTGTCTAGAATACTTTCCTACATAACTGTCGAAATACATAGTTCGCTATATTTTGACAGATGGAAGTATGTTTATAGAGTGATTCAGTATCAAGACTATTCTTCGGGGTATGTCAAGAATTTTCATTCCTACAAATACATCATTGATGGTCAGAAGCAATTGTATCTTAAATGGATCAAGCAGTAGCTCAAAGTTGATGGTTGAGAAAGAGTGCAGTCTATGGGATTTCAGAGTGGATAGAAATGTTGATGAAGACCAGACCAAACAAAGATCAAAGTACAAAAATATTGTTATGTAATTTCAATATTGTTATTTGTGATGTAAGCATTAACGAAGGGTGTTATGATTAATTCTTAATTTAGATTTGGTTTGGGTTTGTTAGAGATTGTTGAGATATTCTCTCAACCTCTCTCTCTAAATTTAAAATAGGTTGGATCTCACAACAACTCAAAGATCTATATATATTGTATCAATTTGGAGATAATATCATTACTGTGTGAAGTATTTTGTGTGAGAATAATGGCTCCTATCCTATTTTCTGAGTAAAACAACTAACTACATGGCATTAAACAAACTATGGGACTCTCTAAACACTACTCCTCTCAATGAGGAAATGCTTTGGAAGATTAAAACCATAAAATATTTACACAGTTAATAAATTGATTTTCACTTCCTATTACTCGTTTTACAAAGCTTAAGCAATGTCCTTTACAAGTATGAGGTTTTCTCATGATGTGAGAATAATTTCAGACTTATGAAATGATATATATTTAATATAAAATTGCAAAATCTAGTTGCAATAGGAGTATTAGAGGGTATTGAATTCATTTCCGAATATATATATGATATTACAGTTTTGTAGAATTACAATTTTGACAAATATTACATGATTAGATTTTAGTGATGATTAAATAAAATAAAGTGAAAATTTTAAAACATTTAACCTTTTTCGATAAAATCACTCAAAATCATTCAATTAATCAATTATGTGGTGGGGGAATTTCATTACAAAAATTGCATCCTTCTTAAATGGATATTGTGGCAAGTTTCCTCATGTTATAGGACTATGAAGGAAGCACTGGGGCAGGTCAATGAACACCTTTAATGCTACCTATTTGACAAAGAAGCGCAAGGTTGGGATGCAAGCTTCAACACCTCCTCAAAATTGATGAAGTTCGTTGAGCTCAGGGGTATTTGTTGAGAGCTTATCACCTTTGATTAAAGATGAAGATTGACTAACAAAGAAATTTCTCAAAGCCTTCTCAATTAAGAAATATGCTAAAGTTAATGGGGTCGTGGTTTAATAATGAATGCATTTGCTCTTATGTACCAATTGAACAAATACATGAAAAGTGATTTGGCTTAGGTGAAAATTTTAAGTGGTTTTGTTGGTGCATAATTTGTGATTATCAAAAATTAATATTGGAATTATCAAAATTAAGTTTTGTAATTATCGAAATATAATTAATATATTTTATTTAATTAATTATCACGATATGATTAATATACTTTATTTAATTTATTTTGATATTAGTATATATTGATGGATTATAAGTTAATAATATAATAATCCATATCAAAACAACACAATAATTACACATTCTTACAAAGCTAAATTAGCCAAGTAAATCACATCATGATAAAAGATGAAATTTAAAGTATGTGATTTCTAAACTATTCATAAGAAGAGATAATATCTATAATAATCTTTCTTTTATACATCCAACAACACACCAACTTGTCACAAACAATTATGGCTAATAATGGTTATATATTTAACTAGCCAAAAATGCATTTGAAAGCCACTACTCATCTTCACACATTTTTTTTCAAATAACATTTAATATGGAATTTAGTGGAACTATTTATTGAGAGCATGGTAAGTTACATTATCATTTATGTAATTGTGGAAATGTTTTCCATGGTAAATGGTTTTGTTTCAAGCTTTGTAATGAAATTCGAAGAAAAGAACAAAAATTGAGATGTTTTGTAATTATGTTTAATTTTTTTACTTAAATGATTATACGGATATGTTTAAATGATTATAATAATTTTTGGAGCATATGATTATTTTAAGCATAGCTAATTGAGTTTGGGCTCGGTGAATTGAAAATGCATTTAAATGGATTCAACACCCTCGAATACCTCTATTGCAATTGGATTGTGTGATGTTAAAATCTTTGATGAGACATTGACATGATAAGGATTGAACGGTGGGCACCCCCCTTGCGGGTGTGTCTCTAGACATCTTAGCCTTTGATAATTCATAAGTTATTGCTATATATAGCTTACAAGCTGTTGGATATACTCTTGGGTTATAGTTCCAACAAGTGGGTTTAATCTTGGATCTAATCCAATTACTCTAACGAATTATTGATTCCCATAAGTTAAAAAATAAATTAAATATATGCCATTCCATCGACCTAAAATAATTCTTGTTGGATTTTAAGTTAAAGTAATTGAATTTCCTTCACATTATTTTAAACGAAAAAAATAAAAACAAATTCATAATATATATATTTTTTTCCATCATAAGAAAACCTAACCTCGAGCTTGTAGAGGACATTGCTGATAAAAATTGTAGAGGACATTGCTTAAACTTTGTAAGACAAGTGACAATGAGTGAGAATCAATTTTTTAGTTGTGTAAATAGTTTATGGTTTTAATATTTTGAAACATTTCCTCATCGAGAGAAATAATGTTTACAGAGTTTCATAATTTGTTTGATGCCATGTAGTTAGTTGTTTTTTTTATTGTTTGATTCTATATAGTTAATTGTTTTTTAATACAAAGTGCTTCATTAGAAACATGTAATGTATGGAAGTGTTATATTATTACATAATATAAATATATTTTATTCAAGTGTTAGAGATGTTTCTTACATTTAGAATTATTTGTTTTTGAAAATAAATAAATAAATTTTAGTAAACAATTTCTTTACCATTTATAATATATATAGAATTTATAATTTTGTTTTAATATATTTTTTATTATATTTTACGAAGTTTTATAAAAACATTTATCAAGATTAAGGTATATTTAGTGGTTATTTTATTGAATATTTTGATTTAGTGTTTTGATTAAAGATATAAGAAAAATGTTTTGTGTTTGGCTTATCCATGTGTTGTTACAACATCTTATTTTCTTACAAAAACCAATGAAAATATATATCATGTTCAATGCTCTTTATATAGTGTTTTGGTTAAGGATTCATATCTATTAGTAAAAAGTTTTGTGTTTTATTCTCTAAGCAGTGTATCATATGTCAAGGCAACATTATATTCGTACAAAAGCTAATGAAAGCAATTTCCTTCCATAATGTCATGGTTTAGCATTTTGGGTAGATCCATATCCATTAACAAAAAAAATTAGGTTCATTTATGTAAATGGTATATTTGTGCATTGTGAAATACCATATTGTCCCAAAAAATCAATGAAAGTGTTTACCTTGTGATGTAGCCAAAGCATGAGATTCATTCATAAGATCAAATAAACCATGCAAACACATGAGAATGGTAAAATAACTCTCTTTTATTCCTTCTCCATTCTAACTATTACAATGGAAGTTAAACCCCTTATAACTACTATCTGAGATTAGAAAAACAACTATTTTTAGAAAAAAATAGCTAAATTTAAAAAATTCTCGCATGACTTTAAAATTGACCACTAACTAAGAGGTAAATAGAGTGACACTATTTTCAACTCACTTTTCTAATAAGTTCATAGACTAAGAGATAACTAATAATTGAAAAATTAAAAATTCCGTAAAAACACAAAAACCCCAATTTGAGGCCTTATATGAAGGAATTTGGCCCTAGAAAAGTGTTGAAACAATGTCCGATCTGATAAATTAGATTGACACGGAAGTGAAATCTTCAAGACACAACTCCCCGCAAAATTTCAACCCAAACAAATAACCGAGTCAAAAGTTGACCCCCCAAAAATCCCTACATCACCTTGTCAAACAATTAAGCCTAACATTTTGATTAAATATTCATGTTCATTAGTAAAATATTGTGTATTTAATTCTTTAAATAACATATCTATACATTTCAAAAACACCATATCATTTTTATATAAAAAAACAAATAAACATAAATACCTTATACCCTAATTTAACATTTTAATTAAAAATTTATATTAATATAAATTTTTATCATACAAATTATCTTTCTACCTCAACTACATATTCACATTAATGTGGATTTTAATTTCTTTATTCTCCTTTCTAACATATATCCAAATCACCTCAAGAAACTAGATGATATACTAATACCACATTAAACCATATCATTTTTATAAAAAAACAAATAAACATAAATATCTTAATTTAACATTTTAATTAAAAATTTATATTAAAATAATTTTTTATTATACAAATTATCTTTCTATCTCAACCACATATTCACATTAATGTGGCTTTTAACTTCTTTACTCCCCTTTCCAACATACGTCCAAATCACCTCAATAAAACAAATGATATACTAATACCACATTAAACATTACAATGTGCTAGGTACATACATGCCCACATTAAACATTACAATGTGCTAGATCCTTATGTCCCAATTATATAACTAATTCAAATATAAACCTTCTAAAGACAAGGCACATGGGGGACAATTTAGGTAGAGCTAGAACATACATATTTTTCCATATAAAAAAAAGTGGGCCTTACAGGGAGGATAGCACTATCATGATGTTCTACAACTACTTTGGAAATGGTGTTTTGTGGGGCTGCTTCTACATTACTTTTGGATTTTCATGTGCCATATGAATGACAACAATGTGGTCAAGTTACACAAATTCCCACATTTAGGGAACTTGTTGGGTGTGACAGCCCCACATATTAGTAGAATCTTAATAAAATATATTATTCTCCTAGATTGAGGTGTTTCACGGTGTTTTGAAAGGTGTATGCCACATTGAGGCTAGATCACCGCCTACTTTTGAATTTATCAAAGCACACCAAGTTTGAATTTCTCAAGTCATGAAGTCGACAAATTCACACCATAGGAGAGCTGGTTGGCATTCACTTTTAGGTATCTTGTTGGCATTCACATTGTCCAAACAAATTACTAGTATGCACTTAGGAATTTGAGCATAGTTATGGATATTGGGTGCATAGATTCCTTACATATTCACATCATATGAGGTGCTTTTCTCATAGTGTGCCTGGGTATGGAGACATGATGCCTAGACACTATGAGGGTGCACATTGGAAATGGAGACAAAGCTAGAGAGATTCTCATGGGGAACAATTGCACATTCAACTCTTCTTTATAATATAACAGTTGCTTCCTTTACCTACCATTTCCAAAAACGTGGGGCCATACATTCTTTTAGATAAGAGGAAATGTACATGGAAATGATGGTCTCTAAGGAGAGATGTTCGTCCAAAGGCAAGAGGAGGAGAAGTAGGTGTGGATAATGTGTTTATGTTTGAGAAAATAAACACTCAAGGTAATGTAAGTAAAAAAAATAAGGTAGTGGTAGTGTTTATGAAATTTAAATCATTAATTTTAGGTGGTTTTTGAGTTATCTCCGTTTTATATAATGGTTTTGAATTTTGTTCGATTTACATTAATTTTGTAGGTCTTAAAATAATGATGCATTTTGGGTTCTTCATATGTGTTTTTGACAATTTTGATGGACTTAATATCTATGATAACTAGGTTTGCAAAATATGTAGAGTTGGATGATTTCTGTAATGGTCCAATGAACATCCAAAATGAAGTTCATATGTGAAAATTATGATCTCAAAAAGTTGACATACCAATTAGACTTCTTTCAACTTGCATTCCTTTTACTAATTCTACTCCTAGGATTAGTGATTTATGATGAACTGTGATAAAATGTAGTTTCAACTTTTTATTATAAACCGTTTTTCAAACGAATATAGCTATCACATCCTTTTTCAGAAATAAACTATCACTATTATAATCACTTTGTATTTTTATATACATTACATATTTTTTACTATTGAATTCATTAATATATTTTGATTTTCAATAAACACTTCGATTTCAATATTATCTCTCATCTAATCTCTATAATATTGCATCATTTCGTTTCATTTTCAATGGTTTTGATCATCATCCACATTCTATATTTTAAAAACTATAATTCTTAAAAATATACAACATAAATATTAAAACTTATAAAAAATTATATATACAACATAAATATTTAAACTTATAAAAAATTATTAAAAAAACACTATATTTTATTTTTAATATTTTAAATTATTATTATTTAAACAAATTAAAATTAAAATATTTTTATTTTTAATTATTAATAAAATAAAATAAATAAAACTTAAAAAAAATATTTTTCACTCTGACAAAAAAGATGACCGACCCACATATAGTGGAAGTAATATTTAACACCACCAATAATCCCAGAAGTACCTCCATCCACCATGTTTTTTTGGTTTTTCATTATTTCACTTTGTAACACCACCAATAACCCCACAAGTACCTCCATCCACCATGTTTTTTTTGGTTTTTCATTATTTCATTTTGTCCTTAAATTTTTATGGGTTCTCCCTTATTTTACCCTTATTTATTTAGGGTTATAATAAGTTTTAACAAGTTTATTTCATTTTTTAATTATTTGAACTATTTTTTATTTTTTTAAAAGAATATGAATTTAGCTAAATTATAATATTTTTAATATAAATTATATTTGTTATTATAAAAAACCTCCTCATTTCGAGGGTGGGAACCATAAGGGTTAAATCCAATTGAAATTTTTTAAAATGTTTTTTAAATATATTTTGTTTTAATTTAATATTTTTATTTTTATTTTTATAAATGTATTTATATATATACAATTTTAGTGGGCTTAATTGTTTTTTTTTAGCAGAAGTTGGAAAAGATATATTAATCGGTGTGGATAAATCCACTGAGGTTACAAAAAAGGATAACCATTAAGAGTTGTGTTTGAGATTTTCACTGTGGGGACTATTACAAAAATTAGGGTGTTCAAGTATCCCCTTTGCTTACAAAAAAGTGTTGTGTGGAGAAGTTCCTACATATACTCTGCAGTAGGAGCCACTTAGATACACGAACTGACAAAACATAGAGTTGTTTGAGATTAAGGGCGACTAGCTTAGGCATTCTTATCCTCGTTGGAGTGCTGCTCATGTCTCATGAACTCAGAGAGGGGCACATTCATATCTAGCATATGATTTATCGAATTGGACTGAGCATTCCTCGAATATCCTTGCTGAGCTTCCGTATTGCTTGTTGGAGGCTGGGTGTCGTCAAGCTGATCCAACCTGAGCTGAAGAGTGTCAACTTGCACCTGATTGACAACTATTTGACTTCTTTCCTCCTCGCTTTCATCCTGTAGCTTACTGATCAGAAACTGATGCTGGGAAAGAGTTTCCATCTCAAACGCCCTGTTGGCACTCAATGCTTCCATTTGTTCTCTAAGGTTGCTGCATCCTCCGCATTCAGGTTCCCAATTGTCTTCTGGCCAGGAGTCTGAGTCTTCCTGCATGATATTCTCCTGATGCATTTCGCTGTCTCGAGAGGAGAGACTGGATTTGGCCGGATCTTGTGGGTTCTGCATGTGGCCCAGGTGTATAAGTTGACTCAGAGGGAGGGGTGGGGGGGGTGTGGGGGGACGACTGAGAGGCTGCCCAACAGGGAGCGGAGTGAGGGGCAAGGGAAAAGCGAGATGGAAACTCCAAGCACTGCAAATAAGTAATTTACAGCACCCGACGACACAAGAGGCTCGCTGATGAAAACGGGAATGACTGCAGGGTGGCGAGGGGGCTGATATAAGAGCCAGGGCGATCTGGAGAGGCAAACGTTCAGAAATGATTTCCCATGAGGGCCAAACACAACGAAAGGACGGTTGCGAGTTTGCTGAGGGGGGAGGTGACGAACGAGCCTGCGAGTTTGTGGGAAGAGTCTTGTACATAGTACCGACTGACGCCATGGAGGGACAACTGACAACAGGGGGGATGAATCGGCTAGGGAGGTGATAGTTTTGGTCATTATAACCACACAGGCGAGATGGATACATCAGTTTTCCCATGCGAGAAGAATATTTCACAGTGCTTGGAGGTGAGATCAGCTTGTACGCTCGAGTTAGATGAGTCACGTATGGTACAAGCCATATGGTGCGACGACAGGTTGTCACGTGGACGATTGAAAGCGTCCACCCAGCCATGTCGTGACTTTCCTTGCAAGCTGGAACCCGACTGAAATGGGTGTGAACAATCCCTTTTCGCCACACTTGGGTGGAGCTGGCATTGGTTCTAACCATGTGGTCGTGGGGGAAGCTTAAGCCCCAAGAGGAGGGACTCCTTTGACTAGCCAAAAAATTCTCTTGGACACTCATTGATATAAGTTGGTTGGGGTTGAAACTTCGTCGATGTCGAGAGTGCCAGGAGGTGTCCCGATGGCTGCATTGGCCATCTTGTCTGCTTCACTGTTGTTACCGTGGAGGATGTGAAAGAAGGTGAGCTTGATTCCTTTGGAGGCCAGCCTAGTTCTGTCCAGGATCTGTTTTAAGTTGGGATCTTTGGGGTTTGATCCCTTGACCATCAGTCTTATTATGGTGAGGGAATCTCCGAGGAAAACAAGCTTTCTTATTCCCTTGGAGTGGGCCAGTTGAACTCCTTTTAAAAGAGCGTATGCCTCAGCTTTGTTGTTCGTGTCCATCCCTAGATTCCAGTGGTAACGAGACACTGTTTTTCCCCCGGGATCATAGAGAATCCCCCCTGCACCTGCCTCCCCTAGATTTCCTTTAGAATCTCTATTGAAGCAAAGAGTATGGGTGTTTTGCTTTTGGAACTAGAGTTCCATGTTGGGAGTGTGATGAAGCTGCCATCGTGATCTTGGAGCTTCTTGAGGAGACTTAACATCCCTGACATTGAAGCTTGCTATCCAATCCTTTTCCTGGTTGTTCCAGTTTGTTGTATCTTCGATTTTCAGAGAATGAGAGCAAATGGTTTCAGATAGAAACAACTTTGCCTTAGCTGCTACTGTTTGGGGGGGAGTGATCTTACCTTGAAAGATTTTTCTATTTCTTTCTTTCCATATCTGCCAGCAGAGAAATTTTGCAAGCACCCTCCACACTCGTTTCAATACCGGCTTGTCCTTGAGGGAGCCCCGATAATATTTATCCCAGTTCCCTAGGCTGGGGTGGGGGGAGGAGGGCAATCGAATAAATCTAGCTAGGTCTTCGAAGGCAAGGTTCCAACAATTTTTTGCAAAGGGGCAGTCCCATAATAGATGGCTGATATTTTCTTGACTGTTGTTACATAGCGGACAAGTGAAGGGACCTAGGTAGCCTCTCTTCATGAGATTCTCCCCTGTTAAAATCTTGCCACATGCTAACGTCCAAGTGAAGAAGTTGATTTTTGGGAGGGAGTCCCGGTTCCAGATATTTTTCCATTTTGCTGAGGGATGATGTCCATCCGTGTTCTCGAGGAGCTGGCTGTATCCTGCTATTACTGAGTAACCTTGGCTCCCCCAACCCCTGATGTCTGGCAGTGTTTTTTGGATGGGTGCTGCCCCTTTTAGTAGATTGAGCAGGCTTTGAGCCTGTCTTGTTAAATGTTGGGGGACATTCCCCAAGTTCCAATCTTTCCAACTACCATTATCATTCCAAGCTAAGATATCAAACAGAGTACGCTTTCTCAGACCAAGCATCCAACATTTTAGATCTGAGAGATTTTTGTCTCTAGGGTTAAAGGCTACCCTGAAGATCCTATCCTGCTAGATTTTTATTGTTTTTCCATTTCCCGGAATCCAAGAGAGGTGCTCTCTGAAAAAGGGGGCGACTCCCTTTATTAGTTTCCAGATATGGGATCCTGTCTAGTGGGGATGTGGATTGTCCATGCTTCTTTTTCTTTTTCCTAGTCTGTATTTTCTTATGAGCGCCTGCTTCCACCAGTCATTGTCCCCTGAGATTAGTCTCCATAAAAGTTTGTCTCCCATTGCCGAGTTGGTGAGTTATAGGCGCTATCCAGGGAGACTCAATGCACGAGTTGATCCAATTCATGAAATTATGGCTAAAACCAAACTTGCGCAAGACTTTGAAGAGAAATTTATGCTCCACTCTGTCAAAAGCATTGGCCATATCTAATTTTAAAGCCATTTCAGACTCCCCACGAGTGTTACTAGCATGGGTTGCTTCTTGGACAAGTATGTAGTTATCCCAGATCTGGCGACCTGCAACAAAACCTCCCTGGTTTGGGAGGATTAGCATGCTGAGGAGGGGATTGAGTCTGTTTTCTATTATTTTGGATAGGATCTTATAGGATATGTTATAGAGCGAGATGGACCTGAAGCGATTGAGGGAGGAGGCTCCATGTTCTTTTGGGAGGAGAGCAAGGAAGGAGGAGTTCGTTGCTCCGCCCAGTTTTTTGGATTTGTGAGCGAAATGAAGCATTCTGGTGAAATCTTTTTGGATGATAGGCCAACATTTTTTGTAAAAGTGAAGAGTGAATCCATCCGGACCTAGAGATTTATCTTCATGAAATTGGTTCAGGACTTTGAGAATTTCAGCCTCTTCTATGGGTCGGTCTAGTAGGTGGTTATCTGCCTCGGTTATTTTGGAGGGGATATGATGGAGGAATTGATCAGAGAGGTGTGCACCATCTTGGATAGAGGTTGTATATAGGGAATGGAAGTGGGAGGAGGCGAGATGCTTGATTTGGTCGTAGTCCCGAATTGTTTCCCCTTCAGGAGTTTTAAGCTCGGAGATTTGGTTGGCCCAGTTTCTGACTTTGGTTTGGTTGTGGAAGAAGGTGGTATTTTGGTTGCCTGCCTTCATCCATATGCTCCTACATTTAAGCCTCCAGGCCGTTTCTTCTTCCGCTAGGGCCCGGAGGTAGTCTTTGTGAAGGGATTGCGTTTGGGTGAGGAGACTCTACGGAATCTCTGCGCTTTCCATTTCCTCTTAGAGGGCCTCTAGTTGGGCCTTTTTGACTTGTGCTTTGCTATGCGAATTGTCTTTAGCCAATCTCTTTAGCATGTCTTTGACTAATTTGAGTTTCTGCTCCCAAATGTAGTTTGGCGATCATGTAATCCACTGGTTCCAGATCTGAGAAATGGATTGAAGAATCTCTGGTCGATCCATCCAAAGAGGATTTAGCTTGAAGGGGATTGGACCCTAGTTTTGCTGCTTTTCAAAGGTCAGTCTTATGGGTCAATGGTCTGAACCAGCCCAGGGGAGATTCATTGAGCATGACTTATCGGGGAGGGACAATAATTCGCTGGTGATCAGGAATCTATCTAGTCTAGCTGCGATATGACCGGGCCTTGCTCTTCTATTGTCCATGTATAGATCCCTTTACTGGATGGGACGTCATAAAGGTCCAGATCCGAGATGATGTCCTCTAGTATTTCTCGGAATTGATCTTCGATGACCGATCCTCCTCTTTTTTCCATTGCGGCTCTAGTTGTGTTGAAGTCTCCTGCGATAATGAGGTTTTGGGGGGGATTTTCTTTGGCAAGGTCTATCATAGATTGCCAACATTCAATTTTTTCATTGTAATTGTTTGGTATGTAAACGTTAATGATGGAGTAGAGAATACCTGAAGTTTTATTGAGAAGATTCACTCAAATCCAAAATTGGGTTTGCGTTTGTGCTTGCAAATCAAAATTTGCCCTTTTCCAGAGGATTCTGATTTCGCCTGAAGCCCCTCTGGAGCTCACTGCACGTCCATCACAATTATTTCGGATTTTTTGAAGGTCGTTGAGGGTTTCCAGTTCCCCCAATTTTGTCTCCTGGAGCATGAGGATTGATGGTTTTTCTACCTGCAATTTTTTTTTGAGATCTTCTTTCTTGTGGCTACTGCCTAATCCCCTACAATTACAGGAGACGATTTTCATCATTTATCAAGGTGTTTGGTTGCCCCCCTTCTTAAGGGCTGTGAACTTATTCCCTTGTGCTGGGCTGCTTTATTCTTACCAACGTTTCCATCTTTCTTGAGGGATTCCTCAATAGTTTTTTGAATCCCTAGTTCCTTTTCTCTATCTACTGTTGATTCCCTTTTGTTTCGATATGATTTCCTTCTAGGTTTCTTACTGTTAATGGTTTGGGTTAATTCCACTTTAGATTCGCTGTCTGAGGAGTCTCGGCCCTATTCTTCTGAGATTTCTGGGTTTTCCAGATTTTGAGTGTGTGGAGATTGAGTGTGATCTTCGCTTAATTCCAAAACTTCTTTATTCTTTTCCAGGGCAACATCGCTTCCTCTTTTTTCTGCTTCTAGTCCTTTCCAACTAATTTCTTGTGGTTCCATGTCGACATGTGAAGTACCGTTTTGGCTAAGGTTGACCTATTGATTATGGATTCATTCTCCTTTTTGAGGAGATCCAGGGATCTTTTCTTTTGGCCCAGTAGGCTTTTCCCTTTGATTTTGGTGTGCGATCTGTTGATTTTTCCCATTTGGTTTCTTCCTTTTGGGTTTCTGCCACTGATCTTGCTTGGGGTCTTGATCCTGAGAATCTTTGGCTTGAGGGAAGGATTTAGCGAAGTGACCATATTCATGATAGATTTTTCACTTGAAGGGGATTTGTTCATAATCCACTTGTTGGATGTAGGACCAACTATCAAGATTTAGTTGTATAGCTTCTGGGAGGCCCTTTTCCAGATCAACTTCTACACAGAGTCTCGCATAGGCCTGAAGGCCATCCTTTGGCTCAATGCGGTCTATGAACTTGCCAAGCGTGTTTCCTATGTTTCGAATTGTTTCATCATTCCAGCAGTGTAGGGGAAGGAAGGGTAACCTAACCTAGATTGGGACTACATAGGGGATATCATTTTCCAGGATAAAGTCTGGAGTCCATTTGTTTAGATACATTCCTCTGCCCCCCATGAAGTATGGGCCGTTGCGAAAGATTAGATCTCTATCTTCTTTCTTTTCAAATAGAAAGGCAAAGAATCCCTTACCGCAAAAGGATGCTGAGAGTTTCCCTTTGATCAACTTGTGCCAGTTTGCTTCCAGCTAGATATGCATAGCTCTTGGAGATGGCCATAATCCTCTGAATTGTCTGATCAAACCACGATCTGCGAGCCTTAGAGCCAATCACACTAAAGGAGCATAGACTGAGACCTTGGGGATTTCGACTGCCTTTTTGACGAAACGGGAGGGCATAATCTTGGGTGCTTTAGCATAGGATGAAACTAAGGCCTGAAAGGCCTGGATGTCAAGGGACGGGGAATCCGGAGGTGGATCCCCTCCCAGAGAGGGATTCATAATGCGTGTGCACAACAGTTAGCAGAGTTGCAAAGCCACACATAGGTTAACTTGCATATTGTAAGCCTTCACAATTGTTATCAGGTAAAGCCCAAAGAATAGTGGGCTTAATTGTTAAGAATTAGTGTTTATTCTTAAAAAGTTATAGGTTCAAATCTAGAGGAGACATAATATATACATTTCTATAAACTTTATTAGTAAAATTACTATGCAGAGACTCGTTATCTCATAAAAAAAATCTATGATCTTAAAATTAAATATATATATATATATATATATATATATATATATATATATA
>ML795135.1:510326-521110 GCA_009831015.1 Picea engelmannii
GATTCAACCCCCTCTCAGTATCAACATGGTAGGTGTTTGCGAAGTCAATATCTATCTGATAGAGGTGGGGCCATCTAGAGGTCTTGCGGCCGCAAGAATCGAGCACTGTGGTGAGTGCCGTGACTAGAGGTTAGCTGAGGCAATCAACGAATCAATTGGTACCTCCTATTTTATACTTGATGTTGAGGTGGAACTGCTACAAATATGTGGACCACTTTTGATGGCGATTATTCTACAATTTTCCTTGTGTCTCCATGAACTGCATAGACTTATGATGAGTGTGGATGACTGTCTTCTTCCTGAGAATGTAATTCCTCCACTGGAGGCAGGATTGCACAATGGAGTACATTTATTTGTCATAAGTAGGGTACTTAAGGATGACATTTGATAATGTCTCACTATGATAGGCCATGGGGTGGTCGTGCTGAGTGATGATTGCACCCACAAGATAGTCTAAAGCATCTGTCTCGATCTCAAAGGGTTGTTGCAGGTCAGGTAATGAAATAACTGGGGCAGAGCACAAGCACTTCTTCAGATCATCGTCCACTTTCTATTGGGACATGCCCCATACAAATTTTTCCTTACCACCACCCCCGGTTATTTCACTGAGGTCCCATGTAATATGGGAGAATCCCAACACGAACCTACAATAGAAATTGGCAAGGCCTAAGAAGCTCTGAAGCTCAGTGAGCATGGTTGGGGATGGACAGTCATGGATGAATTGGATTTTGGCTAGATCAACATGCACACCATGTGCATCAACAATGTAGCCTAGGTACAGGACCCTATCCATTCCGAAGGATAATTTTTCCAAGTTGGCATATAGCTTGTGTTGCCACAGAGTGTGCAAAACCTACTGAATATGCTGCAAGTGTTCTGCCCAAGTTTTGTTGTAGATGAGGATGTCATCCAGATACACCACCACAAAAGAATTAGTGAAAGGATGCAAAATGTTGTCCATCATCCTCATGAAAGTTGTTAGGGAATTTGTCAAACCAAAGGGCATGACCAACCATTCAAAAAGACCTTCTTTTGACTTGAAGAAAGTTTTCATACATCTATTTGTTCTATTGGGACCTGATGGTAGCTAGACTTCAAATCAATCTTACTGAATTATTTGGACCCATTGAGCTGATTAAGGAGATCGTCGATTCAGGGAATCAGGTATTGGTTTCTCACTGTGATTTTATTTAGGGCCTGGTAATCAATGCATAGTTGCCAAGTCCCATCTTTCTTATGCACCAACACGATTGCGCTTCCACAAGGTAATGAGCTAGGTCATATGTGCCCCTTGTGGATTAGTTATTGGATTGGATGCTTGATCTCCTCATTTTCTAGCAAAGAGCGGTGATAGACTGGCCCATTGGGTAGCGGTGCGCCATAGATCATATCGATGAGATGCTTGACCTGACAGTGCAGAGGTACCCCAGTAGGTGTTGAGAAGATGTCTTTGTATTCTACCACAACCTTATCCACTTGCTTCTGTTTCTTGGAGAGGTCGGCCACAGAGGCCATGGATGTGGCTTCAACCTTTCTCTCACTCTGAGAGGAAATCATGAAGAAGACAAACTTCTCAGTCTAAGAAATGAACTTTCTACATTGCTTGGTAGAGATGAAGGAAATAACACTAGGTGAGACCACCTCAGAAATCCTGTACAATTTCCTGTTCAAAGTAATAATAACACTGTGAGGCATATAATCATATACAACATGACATTTCCATAAATAAGGTTGGCCCAAAAGAACATCACAAACTTCAAGGGGAGAAACATCACACAATACCTCATCTTTGAATCGCTTTGATGTCATACGACATGCAACACTATTGGTTGACGTGAAGATCACTTGCTTGACAGAGCCATATGATGGCGTATGTTACACATTATTTTCTTAACCCCTGTGACCATTAATGATGTACACATATCCTTTGTCTTTAGAAGGATCAATGGCCTGAATCCCTAAAGAAGAATGAAGACACATTTTTCGAGAAAGATAAAAATTATCTTTTCCTTTGTAAAAACCTTATAAAAAGGGATCGTCACACCTTGCTCAGTGTTAAGAGTGCAATGATTTAGGATTGATGCAGGTTGCACCACAGTGGCATGCGACGTTGTCGTAGTTTTCTCAGTGTTAAAGGTGCGACGATCTTGTTTACGAAGAAAAATAACATCTTCTCGATGTTTCTAGAATAGAAGCTTCGAGGGTGAGGTGGCCTTTGATAGGTTTGGATCTGAGTCACATCCCTATTCTAGTGGGATCATCCTAACCTCCTCACCCTATCTTTTTCAACTTATAAAAGGAGAGGAGTTCTCATGGGGAAAGCTAGTTAGCTAGTTCTTGAGTTTTTGGAGCTTGGTGAGCTAGCTAGTTAGCTTTGGAATGGTTAGAGAATTTTGGGAGCTTCAACTAAGTCACAAAAATTCAGCTAGTGAGATATTAGTCTAGACAAGAGTTTGGAGTGTTTGGGCCTATGTTAGCTTTGAGTTTCACTTTTCCAAGTTGATATTGTGAGTGACTTTCAAATCTATAGTCTCAGAATCCATGGAGCAGAAGTGTGTGGGAAGCAAGGAACTGTTGGAAGGGACCTTACAACATCAAGGCATTGGTTGTATTCTCCTTTTCATATTTATAATACAGTGATATATCTATTTCCCATAAAATTGTTCTTATTTTATTGTATGATTCCTTGATCACATACATAGGTTTTGTTAAGTATACATTGTTGCTTTCACTTCATTGGCTTATGTCTTTTTACAGGTTCAACATCCCATAAGCCTTGGAACGGAGCGAGGATGACACTAGCAAGGACAAACAACATTTAAAAGGTATGTCATTTATATCTTGTTAGTTAGTATGCTTGATAATTAAAACTTAGGGAAAGTTTTATATTCTGTCTTGTTTTGTTCTAGTTTCGGGGTGAAACTAGGGAGATATGTTTGTGTCCGCACTTACCGATTTGTCCGATAACAAAATTGGCAATCATACTTGGGAACAATTTTTTTTCTAGTAGTCTTGTTTCCTTGCTTGTCTGCTTGAGTTTCTGATTTTTTGAGTCACTGGGAGATCCAATCTGACTCACTAACTGTTGAATTCACTGAAAAACTTTCACTATGTTTTATTTTTTCCATATTTTTAGTGTTCGACACACCCTGCCTTTAGACATAGTTCGACATTGTTGCATTGTACTATTCTATGGCCTGCATTGATCTGGGATCATCACACTGTGTTAGTCTGATAGCATGCGGCGATTGTGTGAAAAAATATTTTTTTATGTTTTTTCCTTTCCCAGATCTTAGATATAGTTTTAGGGAAAATTTTTGGGTTTGATTATGGTCTGTTTACAGTCTACTTGACAACTTTGAATATGATTTTAGCCATTTTTTTCTTTGTTTTAGTGTGTTTTCTTTTGAAAGATTTGATCTCTTGCTTTGAGTGTCTTTCAGTTACAAAGCATTGTTTTTTCTTTAGAATTATTTGGTGAAATAACTTCTTTTTCTTTTATTGAATAGTTCGTGTTAAAAGAGAAAATTAGTTTGGGTTTCTTTTGTTTCTAAATGATGTGCTATATCTTTTAACTTTCTTTTTGAAATAAAAGTGTCAATGCTTGATTTGCATTAGTTGGGGGACGATTTTTCATTTTTTTTAGCGAATTTGCATTTCTTTTGCATCTTTCACGATAGAAATATTGCATTTCGACATTTGGGAATTGGGTTTTATTTGTTACGAGAAAGTTGAACCTCTTCTCCATCCCATAAGTAGGATTCATTGAAAATAAAAAGTTTTGCATTTCATCATTTTGCATTTTTTTGGAGTCGAGTCAAACATCATATGTTTCACTTTCACACCCTTGAGTAAACAACAAACTTAAAATAAAGCGCTTATTGATTAGACATTTTTATATTTTCTGGTAGAAAACCTACATTAGCTTAGGGTGTAGGGCTTTGGAATAGGTGTGAAAGATAACTTTCAAAAGATGCAAACAAACATAGAATCTTGTGCTAGGGAGCGGTAAATCCACTTATTACATTTTGTCTTGGGAAGCCCTTCTCACACAAGGGTCAATCATGAGGTCACATTGATATTAGGAGAGTGACTAACCTTGCTTTGTTATTCTTGGCGTAGTGGTTGCGCATATTATTGGGGTCACTTGAGAAAACAACCATGTGCAAGTCTTCTCAAGTTGATTTCGAGCTCAGTTACCCTGCCCTTGCGTGTGTATCAGATTGTCGACTGTTTCCCCATACATCATTGTTGTATTTGGCCTTTCTCTTTAGGGTAATACACGAGGTGACGATGAAGGGGAAGTCTTCACTGTACCTGGAATCGACGTTGGCCAAACTCATTCGGGCTCCTTGGAGGGTAAATCCACATTTATTGTGTGGAAGCTTGCACCAAGGCGTAAGTCCATTAAGAAGGTTGTCAACATAAATTTTCCACCCGCTCTATCTCAACCCCTTCTTACATTGTTCCCACGACGTTGGATTTTATCACCAAATAGTGCATTCATTGTGAGAAGGTTTTGCTTGCTTGCCTGCTTACTAGATTTTTAGTGTGTGTTGTTTGTTTTCCCTTACATGCCTTAGGTTGGATCCATCTTTATTAATATTTGTACCCAGAATGACCAACGAAGGAACCCCTTTTCCAGGGGAACCTTTTGTTTTTCCTTCTTACGGAAATGTTGGTCCTCCTTACATTGCTACTTTGAACCTTCTAAGTCTCACAATTGGGTTACTGGTCTGGTTTTTTTCCACTCGGGTAATCTTGAATGTAGCAAGTGCTTCGGTTGTAAGCACTTCCCCCCAAGAACATCAACCTCATGTTGATCATTCACCTTCTTCACTAGTAATATCTTCTTCGCCTTCTTCACTTGCAAGGTATTCTTCTATTTCATCTTCTTCGTCGAGTGAAAGCTCTGAAGCTAGTAGCCTGATGGATAAGAAGAAGAAGAAAATGAATATTAAGAAGAAGAAAAATAATCAAGGGTCCAAACTTCCAATCACTGCCATACATGTTGGAAAAAAATCGGTTATTGATAATCGTGTTGGGAGTGTTGACGGTGCCAAGATCACCCAAACAACATGTAAGCCCAAGTACCCTTGCATGCTTTGTAAGGGTAGCCATCTTCTCAAGGATTTCCCTAGTCTATCCAAGGTTATAGAAGCATGGTCTACACACCCTCACCAGCCCATGTCATCAACCTCTAAACAAGATGTTGATGACCTAGCGTCAACTCATCAAGATACCGTTGGGAAGAAGAAAAGTAGAGTCAATTTCCTTTGTATGTTATGCAGAGGGAGTCATCAAACTCACCTTTTCCCTCGTATGGATGAAGCCTCGAAATTACTGGAAGAAATCATTGTTTCCAAGCCTCAACTTCCGGCTACATGTCACAGACTTACTCTCAACCCACCTGTAGTCGATGACATGATCAATCTAGTCCCTTCATCGGTAAGTTCGGTTGATCAGATGGTCAATCTGGTCACGTCCTTAGTTGAACTAGTTGACAAAGTGGTCGATTTGATCCCATCCTCGGTCAATCCCACTCTCTCGTTAAAGAGTGAAACCCAAGCGATCGATCCGTTTCCATCCATCGACCCCATTCTCCCATTGGAGAATGCAACCCAAGTGGTTGATCTGATCTTGTTGTCAGTGGATCCTACTCTCCCTCTTGAGAGTAAACCCGATACTGCTCATGTTTTTATTGTTGATATAGACACTACTATGCTAGGGGGCATTCCTCCTTCTCCCGTGGAACCCCCTCAAAGTAATGAAGTCATCCTTTTTGATTGGGATGCACTAAATGGACCTCGTCTTCCCTCTCACATTCCTTTCAAGATTACAGTACAGGTTATGGTTGGGACATTCCTCATACGCTAATAGATGAAGGTGCGTCCGTTAGTATTTTTTCCTCTATTGCTTGTCAAGATTTGGGTTGTCCTCATCTTGTGTCGGTTACACATAATCTGTTAGCTTTTAACATAAGAGCCACTCAACCTTTAGGGACCCTTCCTTAGTTTCCCATAACTCTGGGAGGGAAAAATGTCTTTATTGATGTTATGGTAGTCCACGACCCTTTGGATTTCGATTTACTCCTTGGGTGAGATTATGTCTATGCCATGAGAGTTATCGTGTCCACTCTTTTTCTTGTGATATATTTGCCTCACGATGGAAGAATTGTGACTATCAATCAACTCTCATTCGTTGGTCCTGACTTGATTACCAACCTTATGACCTCCCTAAACGGTTCATATATGCAGACGGTATCGCCCCCGCCACAGTTAAATTATGTGGCGTTGTCTTCCATGCCTTCAATTGCTGATGAACATGAGCCTCTCACTATAAGATCAGTCTCTTATGACTTGGATCTGGTATTTGACATGGTGATCTCTTTGATAGGGCTTTTAGAGCATGACCTCCTTACCCCTATTGCGACCCTCGACATGTGTTCCTTCTAGAGTGTGTTTCTTCCGTCAAGTGAAGATCTCTTGGAATCCATGATCGAGTTTTGTCCCTTGACATGGTGTCCTTCCAGAGCATTGTTCTCTTGGAAGCCATGATCAAGAAGAGAGTTGAGCATGGTTTTCTGATTTCAAGCTCATTAAAAAATGAAACCATCTATGAGGATAGTTTTTGCGTCTTTGTGACAACCTCGTTAAAAAATGAAATAGAGGTTATGAGCATAGTTCTTCTCCTGTGTCAAGCTCATTAAAAAATGAAATAGATGTCTGGGGATTGAACCTAGATTCTCGAGCATAGTTTCTGTTCTTGTGTCAAGCTCATTAAAAAATGAACTAAATTTCCCCACTCTTTGATCGAGTCAAGTACTTCATTACATATAGTATTTGAAGCTTCATTTCATCCGCCTGTGTCATTGGACAAAATGAAGCTTGGGGGGCAATGCTTACAGCCTCTCGAATTGATATTGAAGTTAGGTCGCTGGCTTCTTAAGCTGGGGGAAAAGTACCAACCATCCCTGGATAATGCATTGGGAAGTCACAAGCATAGTTTTCTCTGGTTCAATCTTGTGTAAATATGAAACCACCTACCTCAAACATAGTTTCCTCTGGTTCAATCTTGTGTAAAAATGAAACCAGGTCCAAGCATAGTTTTGTTTAGTTTTAAGCTTGTGTAAAAATAAAATCTATCCCAAGCATAGTTTTGTTTTGTTTTAAGCTTGCGTAAAAATGAAAACAATCTCGAGCTTATTCTTTTTTATTTCTCTTGCTCATAAATCAATGAGAATGTAATCGAGTAAACTTTTATCACTTTTTCGGACTCATAAAGGTTATACGAAAAATGAACCCCCTGGAGTTCCCTTTAAGATATTTTTAGACTCTCTAAACATGAAAAGATTGCCGAGTGATCTCATTGTTTTCACGCGCGTTAAAGTATTTGAAGAAAATGTCTGTTGAGTGGTAGTTTATCTCATTTTCAGTCTCATCAGACTACTTTACGAAAAAGGACATTTTGGAGTTTCCTTTAAGTGTTTTTCAAACTCTCTAAATATGAAAAACCACTGAGTTTTCTTTCTTTGGACTCGTAAAACGAACATCGAAAGGCCCATATGGGACTGAACCACTCCTTCCTAGGGTTTGTTAAACATACTCCGAGTGACTCATTCGAAGGATGAGATTATATTTCAAGCACATGTTATCCTCCTCAAGCTTGTGTAAAAATAAAGAGGTACTCGCCCGAGATGGTGGGGGAAAAATTGGGAAAGAAATGTATCTAAACCTGTATTCTATGGAAGATTCGCTTTTGAACATGACACCCTTTCAATTGCTTTGTGTCTAGGTTGGAAAATTCCCTTGTCTCTTGATCATACTCCTTTATAAGATTACAAATTGGTCTGTGATCCTTGTTGTTGAGTCAGTGTTTTCAAGACAATTGTCGTGTCATTAATATGTTCAAAGATAAGTTCAACCCGAAAATCCTTCTATTGTGTTGACCATTTCTGAAGTCCTTAAGCCTTCTATTGCATCGACCATCCCTTCGTCAGTCCTGAATCACTTGTTACTATGATCTAGTTGAAATCTTGTTACCTATTTCGTGTCATTGATGGGGGATACATTAAGGCCCTCCTGCGACGAGTCTTTTCCTGTCGACTTCAACTCATTATCCAGGAATTAGAATTAGAAACTAATTGGTACCTTAGAACTTGCATGCCTCAATGGAAGGTTTCCTCGCTTTTGAAAATGGGTTTTCATTATTGACCTCTGATCAGGAGATTCTATCGAGTGTTCGACTTCAGCTCATAAATTCACACCCATTGGATTGTACTAGTGTACCTTGGGAGTCATTGAAATTAATGGTGATTTCTCTCGCACTTGTTAACGATATTCACTAATGACCAGTAATCAAGTGGTTTCTACCATGTTCGACTTCAACACATGTATTCACATGGTTAGATTCATACTATAGAGTGGTGGAGATGAAGACCCTGGATCTTTTTTGACAGATTCATGTTGCATTGGAGTATATTCAGATTGTACTATTGCATAGATCCACAATGTATGTCTCGTGGATATGTTCAAATTTGAGTCTTAATGCATAGATCCACAATGTATTTTTGGTGGCTATGTTCAGATTTGAGTCATATTTGCATAGATCCACAATGTATGTTTGGTGGCTATGGCCTGTCTTACTTGAGATGGATCTTTGCATGTCAGAATTTATGCTTTGAGTCATTTGTATTCTGAGTATGGGAATGCCTACCTCAATGATGATATATTATTGTATTGTATTGTATTTCCTTGTTTGTTGGCAGGTTTCCGACCGACATGTTCCTTGTTCCAAACACACACTCGACAAAGTATTTCAGCTATCACTCTCTTCTGACTTCATACTTTGGGGGGATTATTGTTACACATTATTTACATCATCCCTATGACCATTAATGATGTACACCTATCCTTTGTATTTATAAGGATCAATGGATTGAATCCATGAAGAAGGATGAAGACACATTTTCCCAGAAAGATAAAAATTATCTTTTCCTTTGTAAAAAATTTATAAAAAGGGATTGTCACACCTTATTCAGTGTTAAGGGTGTAACAATTTAGGATCGATGCAGGTTACACCATAGTGTCCTGCGACATTGTCATAGTTTTCTCAGTGTTAAGGGTGCGCTGATATTGTTTACGAAGAAAAAGAGCATCTTCTCGACGTTTCTAGAATAAAAGCTTCGAGGGTGAGGTGGCTTCCGATCAGTTTGGATCTGAGTCACATACATGTTCTAGTGGGATCATCGTAACCTCCTCACCCTATCCTTTTCATCTTTTAAAAGGAGAGGAGTTCTCATGGGGAAATCCAGTTATCTAGTTCTTGAGTTTTTGGAGCTTGGTGAGCTAGCTAGTTAGCTTTGGAATGGTTAGAGAATTTTTGGAGCTTCAACTTAGTCACAAAAATTCAGCTAGTGAGATATTAGTCTAGCCAAGAGTTTGGAGTGTTTGGGCCTATGTTGGCTTTGAGTTTCACTTTTCCAAGTTGAGATTGTGAGTGACTTTCAAATCTATAGTCTCAGAATCCGTGGAGCAGAAGTGTGTGGGAAGCAAGGAACTATTTGAAGGGACCTTACAACATCAAGGCATCAGTTGTATTCTCCTTTTCATATTTCTAATATAGTGATATATTTATTTCCCATAAAATTGTTCTTATTTTATTGTATGAATCCTTGATCACATACATTGGTTTTGTTAAGTATACATTGTTGCATCACTTCATTGGCTTATGTCTTTTTACAGGTTCAACACCCCTTAAGCCTTGGAACGGAGCGAGGATGACACTAGCAAGGACTAATGACATTTAAAAGGTATGCCATTCATCTCTTGTTAGTTAGTATGCTTGATAACTAAAACTTACAAAAAGTTTTATATTTTGTCTTGTTTTGTTCTAGTTTCAGGGTGACATTAGGGAGATCTATTAGTGTCTTCACTTACCGATTTTTTCAATAACAGTGTAGTGCTACGAGTGAAACATTGTTGGTAGGGATAGTTGCTTGACGACCTCTGTTGATATGTGTTTCTTCTGGTTACCACTATCAATGATGAAGTGTAGTGAAGTGCATTTTACCCACATCTTTGAATGAAAGAGGCACTCTCCTTCCTTTGGCTCATCAGGTTCACCGGGATAGATCTTGGTGGTAGCAACGATGGCACTAGGTTCCGCATCAATGATCCATCTCCCCTTTTCTATTTATGACTCAGAGTCGGAACCCACATCTGATTCAGAGGCTTTTACCTCAGCCACCAATGACTCCTTTGAGTGACAATCAGCAGTGTTATGCCAAGGGCTCTTATGGAAGTCACACAACTTCTCGGTATCTTTCTTTGTATTCCCATTGTCCTTATTTTCTTGCGGCTTGCACTGGTTGTCCCGAGGTTTCCCATCTTTTCTTTGTCCTTTGTTATGCGGGTTGGGGTTGCCCTTGCCTTGCTTTTTCTATGAGGGGTTCCCAGACCCAAACTGCCGCATCTTTTGTTTCAATTTCTGCTCAATTTTGATGACAAATTGATAGGTCGGGCCCAATGATGATATCTCCAAAAACTCCATTTATGTTTGGATGTATCTATGCAAACTACTACGATACTTGAGCACCAGAGTTTGCTCATAATATTTGATACCCAACTTGGTGCACAAGGTATGGAAGACATTAGTGAACTCTGGCAATGTTTGGTTTCTTTCCTATTGTAGTATGGTCCATCTTGTATACAAGTTGTCATTGTTGATTAAATGGGATGGTTGTCAATGATGTCAACCCTTGAAGAAAATTCGATAGCGAATTT
>ML795136.1:0-31746 GCA_009831015.1 Picea engelmannii
AGCTGGACCAGGAGATGTAGCCCAGAAGAGGGGTGAACTCCTTTATCAATTGTTGTGCACATGTGTTTATGTTCAATGTTTATGTTGTTGTCTATGTGTAATTTGCATAAGTAATCCTTTATTTTATGTGTTGCAAACTGATCATTTTGCTTTAAACACATAACATTTCACTTGCAATATGTTTTCAAGTTTTTCAAGTCTTCTTCATTTTTAAATCATTTTTGGCCTTTGCTCACCTTTAGATCTTATGCATGTCGTGTCTCTGATTCTTAGATATGTTGTTGGCTCTTGGATTCATCTTACACACTCAATTTCTGCATTTTTCCTCTGTTTTTTTTAATTTCTGGGCAAATGTTTGAGTTCTGAGAGGCCAGTGCTCCCCTGCCTCTACCACCAGGGCGTTAGCACTCCCTTGCAGGCTCCCACAGAGTGTTGCAATGCTCTGGTACCCTTAACACCAGAGCGTTGCCCCTTTTTCTTCTAAAATCTTCTTGGGAGTTGATTTATTAGTCTTCTTTTTGCTGATTCATCTTCTTAGGGTTAATTCTATCTCAATGTGTCCTTGTTTAGCCTCCATTTTTTTTTTTTCTTCTAAGGATTGATGATGCTTTGTTTGGATTTTTGACATTTTTTCCTTACTTTGAGTCACTATTCTTCTTTTAGATTTAGAGTCGATCTATTGTTTTCTCATTCATCTGATTGTATGAAAGTTGTTGTAAAGGAATTCAAGGATATATAATCTATTTCATTTGACATTTGAGGTCATTTTCCCAAGAAATTCCTGGTTTTTCATCATCCATTAACCTTCTCCTACCTTCACTAGCAATTTCACCAATTTTCATGCATTCTGGGTGAGTTTTTTGCAATGTTTTTTTCTTTTTCTGAGTTTTTGGGAGGACTAGAATCCCCCCCTATGCCATAACAGAGTGCCAACACTCCCCTACAATGTTTTAGGTATCATTGCAACACTCTGTACCCTTGTGTTAGGGTGCTAGTCTCTTTTTTTAGAGTTTTTTGCCTTCTTCTGCTCAGTCTTTTGCAGCCTGTTTTGTAGAGATCTTTACCCAAAGTCTATGGTTGGTTTGTGAAGTTGTTTGGATTGGTTTTTGATGGATTTTGATGCTTATCACTCCCTATTGTCTTGATTGGAGCTTGAAACCTTTTTCAGAAATGTGAAATTGCCTTTTCTAGTTGCTTTAATGATAGGACAATTTTGAGTGATTTCTCTTTCTCCCTATCATTTCTTGGATTCTTCTCTGCATTTGATTGTATTCCTTGAATGCTTGATTGGTTGTAGAATACTTGATGGTGTTCTTTCTTGTTAGAACAAGTCTCTACTTGCTTTCTCTCATACCTCACTGCCTTGAGTGCATGCTTTGTTTGTAGCCCTTTTGCTTTGTGTCTTTTGCATTTGCATAGGACTCTTTCTCCTTATTGAAAGTAGTGGAGCATTGAAGGTTTTGTATTTACTTTCTGTATACGTAATAATTAAACAAAGAAGATAAATGCATTTTTTATTTTGGGTAGTGAAACTAACTTGCATTTGAAGTAGCAGAATTGCATGGTTTTTTGCTTTTTTGGGACATTGTGCATCTGTAATGATGAATGTTTTCTCCTTCTTGTAGCATAGCTTTCATCGAAATGAAAATATTCCATATTCATATCTATGCATAACTTTCGAGTCGGTAAAAACACCATATTGTCCACGCCATTTTCCTTTTGAGTGACAACAACCTTAAAAATCAAGCGCTAAACTAAAAATTGATTATACATTTTTATATTTTCTGGTAGAAAACCTACATTAGATTAGTTGTAGGGATTTGGACTAGGTGTGAAAGATAAATTTCCAAAACTACAAACAAACATAGGATCTTGTGTTAGGGAACGGTGAAATCCAATTGTTACATTTTGTCCTGGGAAGCCCTTCTCACACAAGGTTCAAACCTAAGGTCACATTGAGACTAGCAGAGTTACTCACCCTGCTTTGTTGGTCTTGGTGTAGATATTGCATGTATTATGGGGGTCTCTTGAAGGTATACCCACAATGATGAGTGGAAGCCTTTCAAGTTGACTTCAGGCTAGATACCCTGCCCTTGCACATGGATCAGACTGTCGAATGTTTCCCCAGGCATCACTATTGTAGTTGGTAACCTTAGTGGCCTATCTATTTAATTTCTTTACACAAGGTGATTGTGGAGGGAAAAGTCTTCACGGTACCTGGAATCGATGTTGGCCAAACTCACTCGGGCTCCTTGGAGGGCATACCCACGTTTATGTGTGGGAGCTTTCACTAGGGTGTAATTCCATTAAGTAGGTCATCAACATAACTTTTTCACCTGCTCTATCTCCACCCCTTCTTACTTTGTTCTCGCGACGTTCGATTTCATCACCAACTAGTGTGCTCATTGTGAGAAGGTTTTGTTTTCTTGCTTACTTACTAGATTTTTAGCGTGTGTTTTTTGTTCTCCCTAGAAGAATCTAGGTTGGATCTTTATTTTTATGGCGTCAGTTCTCGGAATGACCAATGAAGGAACCCCTTTTCCAGGGGAACCCTTTGTTTTTCCTTCTTACAGAAACATTGGTCCTCCTTACATCGCTACTTTGAGCCTTCCAATTCTCACAATTGGGTTATCGGTATGGTTGTTTTCCCCTCCAATGATCTCGAATGGAGGTGCTTTAGATGTAAGCACACCACCCACATATCAACCTCATGTCGACCTTTCTCCTTCTTCACCCGTCAGGTATCCTTCGATTTCTCCTTCTTCGCCTAGTGAAAGCTCTAAAGCGAGTATCCAAGTTGATAAGAAGAAGAAGAAACTGAAAGAGAAGAAGAAGAAGAACCAGAAAAGGACCACACCTCCAACCATATCAGATGTTGGATCCAAAAAAACAGCTACCGTTAATAGTACTGGGAGTGTTGATGAGGTCGACAAGATTAAAATGAAGAATCTAAAACCCAAATTCCCTTGCAGTCTTTGTAAGGGTGACCACTTTCTAAGGGATTTCCTTGGTCTTCCCAAGGTCTTATAAATGTGGTCCTCCACGTCATCAGCCTTTGCTAGACATGTTGGTGACACCCTGTCAACTAGTGATGTTAAGGTTGGGACGAAGAAGACAACTATCAAATTTCCTTGTATGTTATGTGAAGGTGATCATTATTCTCACATTTTTCCTCATATGAACAAGGCTTATTCTCTTTTGGAAAAGCTTCAACTCCCAACTGGTTATCGTAAGATTTCCCCCAACCCATCATTAGTTGATGGAATGGTCAATCCGGTTCCATCCCTGGTCAGCCCGGTTGATCAGGTGGTCAATCTAGTTTCATCCTCGCTTGAACCACTAACCAAAGTAGTTGATCCAATTCCATCATCGATCAACCCCACTTTTCCTCTGAAAAGTGAAACCCAAGTGACTGATCCAGTCTCGTTATTGGTCAATCCCACCCTTCATCTGAAGAGTGCCAACGTGGTCAATCCCACTCCTCCTCTGACGAGTGCCAAAGTGGTTTCTTCAGTCCCTTCATCGGTCAGTCTGGTTGATCATGTCGTCAATCTGGTCACATCCTTAGTTGAATGAGTTGACAAAGTGGTTGATCTGATCCCATCTTCAGTCGATCCTGCTCTCCCGTTAGAGAGTGCAACCCAAGCGGTCGATCTGTTTCCACCTATCGACCCCATTCTCCCCTTGGAGAATAAAACCCAAGTGGTTGATTTGATGTCGTTATCCATCGATCTGACTCTCCCGCTAGAGAGTAAACCCGATTATGCCCACATTTTTCTCATTGATACAGGATCTACCGTGCCGGGGGGCATTCCTCCTTCTCCTGCGAAAACCCCTCCAAGTAATGAGGCCATCCTTTTTTATTGGGGTGCGCTAACTGGACCTCGTATTCCCTCTCACATTCCTTTCAAGATTACAGTACAAGTTTATGGTCGGGATGTTCCTCATGCGCTGATAGATGAAGGTTCGTCCGTTAGTATTTTGTCCTCTATTGCTTGGAAATATTTGGGTTATCCTCAACTTGTGCCAGTTACCCAGACTTTGTTCACTTTTAACAGAAGAACCAATCACCCTTTAGGGATCCTTCCTCAGTTTCCCATAACTTTGGGAGGGAAAATTGTCTTTGTTGATGTCATGGTAGTCCAAGACCCCTTGGATTTTGATTTACTCCTTGGGTGAGATTATTTCTATGCCATGACAGCTATTGTGTCCACTCTTTTTCATGCTATCTTTCCCACACAATGGAAGAATGGTGACTATTGATCAACTTTCATTTGTTGGCATTTGTTGGCCCTGACTTGACCATCAACCCAATGACCTCCCTAAACGAGTTTTATATGCAGTCGGTATCACCCCTGCCACAGGTCAATTATGTGGCGTTATCTCCCATGCCTTCTGTTGTTGATGAAGATGACTTAGATCTGACAGTTGACATGGTGATCTCTTCGGTAGGGTCTTTGGAGCTTGATCTCCTTACCCCTATCACGAACCTC
Source organism: Picea engelmannii (assembly GCA_009831015.1). Classification (NCBI taxonomy): domain Eukaryota; kingdom Viridiplantae; phylum Streptophyta; class Pinopsida; order Pinales; family Pinaceae; genus Picea; species Picea engelmannii. The sequence continues at coordinate 4,494 of ML795136.1, forward strand.
GACATGTGTTCCTTCCAGAGTGCTTTCCTTCCATCTAGTGAATATCTCTTGGAAGCCATGACCGAGTTTTGTCCCTTGACATGGTGTCCTTCTAGAGCATTATCCTCTTGGAATCCATGATCAAGAAGAAGTCACGATCATAGTTTCTCTTCTTTGTGGCAAGCTCATTAAAAAATGAAACAAAAGCTATGAGCATAGTTTTTCCTCTCTGTAACAAGCTCGTTAAAAAATGAAACAAAAATCTGGGGATTCAACCCAAAGCCTTGAACATAGTTATTTTCCTGTGACAAGATCGTTAAAAAATGAAACAGTCACCTCTCCCATCAGGTTGAGTCTTTCACCAGATCTCGTAGATGTCGAGTCGAGACTTTCGTTAGGTCTCGTTTTTTAACCTTCATTTCATCCACCTGTATCATTTTTCTCCATCTAGTACAGAAATTGGTGACAACCTCAGAGTCTGTGAATGAATTGAAGCTTGGGGGGGCATGTCTCCAACCTTTGATTATTTTTCAAGAGTTATGCCACTAGCTTTTCAAGTTGGGGGCAGAGTACAAACCATCCATGGGTATCCCTACCTTTGGAAATTATTTTGGAATTTACAAGCATAGTTTAATTTTGTTTCAAGCTTGTGTAAAAATGAAACCAATACCGAGCATGGTCTTAGTTCCTTCTCACGCTCGAAAAAACATGAGAACGCAAACGAGTAAACTTTTATCTCTTTTTCAGACTCGCATGGTTATACAAAAAAGGAACCCCTTGGAGTCGTCTTTAAGCTCTTTTCAGACTCTCTAAACATGAAAAGATTGTCGAGTAATCTTGCTTCCTTTAACACTCGTTAAAAGGTTTGAAAGGGCATCTTTCGAGTGATAATTTATCTCTTTTTTGGCCTCACAAGGCTAACATTACAAAAAAGGACAACCCTGGAGTCATCTTTACGTTCTTTTCAAACTCTCTAAACATGAAAAATCACCGAGTTTACCTTCTCTGGACTCGTTAAAAAAATCATACATTGAAGGGCCCACACAGGACCAAGCCCTTACTTCTTCTAATTCGTTAAACAAAGGAAGAGGGACTTGCCGAAGGTGATTTATATCGAGCATGTGTTACCCTCCTTGAGCTCGTTAAATCAAAAAGAGGTACTCGTCTATCTGGATGCAGGAAAAAATTGAAGGAAGCAAGCCAAACAGTTTTTGAGAACATTACCAGTAACTCTTACAGTCGCCCTTGAACACGACACTTTGTCTTTGCATACATTTTAATCCGCTGAACCTCTGCACTGAACCAATCCTCTGAGTTTCTTTACTCCTTTGGTTCACCCGACGAAAGTCACAGTATCCACTACATCATCATGTTTTGTTCCATGTCACGTTTCTTCTGTTGTGCCTTAGTGTTCAAGGGAAGTATCTGCCTCGAGATTCATCCACCACAAATAGCCTATTTCAATACCCATGTCAGTCCATGTTCTTTTGATCGACCAATTACGTCTTTGTGTCTATTTCATGTCTTTGATGGGGGATACATCAAGGCCCTCCTTCGATGAGTCTGTTCCTGTCGACTTCAGCACATTATTTGGGAACTAGACTTAGAAACCAGTTAGTACCTTGGGACCTGCATGCCTCAATGGAAGGCCTCCTCGTGTCCGATAGTGGGTTTACATAATTGACCTCTGATCGGATGATTCCACGAATGTTCGACTTCAGCTCATCCATTCACATTCATTGGAATGCACTACAGTACCTTGGGAATCATTGACATCAATGGTGATTTCCCTCGCGCTTGTTAACGGTTTACCTCATTGACCAGTAATCAAGTGGTTTCTGCCATGTTCGACATCAGGACATCTATTCACATGGTTAGATTTGTACTTCATCGAGATCGGTAAGAAGACATTGGGTTGAGTCATCACTCTTATATGTACTTTGCCCAGGTTGCGACGGAGTTTCTTTTGAACATTGACACATATACTGTCACATAGATCCACTTTGTATTGGTCGTGGCTATGTCTTTTCGTCTCATAGATCCACTGTGTATTTTTCGTGGCTACGATCAGTTCATGTCATGGAAGTATAGATGCACATTGTATATTTGGTGGCTATACCGTTTTGTTAATATAATTATGGATCCATGGTGTATTTTATGGTGGTCATACCTTGAAAATCTTTATCACTCAAGCATAGGTATGCCTGCCTTGGGTTTGAAACATATCATGATATTTGTTTGATGGTTGTGTGTAGCTTCTACCAGGTTCTCTGAGTCCATACTCTTGCTTGAAAAATTCTACAAAGTACTTCAGTCATCACGTCTTCTGACTTCGCACTTTGGGGGAAAATCTGTTACACATCAAAATTACTCACTTCAATAGTGTCACAAGTGTCGTCATTACAAGTGTTGCAAACATCATAATACCATCTCGCCTATGTCGTGTCTCTAACGACATCACAGGGACACTTAAGACACCTTCAAAGACTGGTTTAAGGAAGAGAAATCATTTGATGAAGAGTACAAATCATTTTCCATGAAGAGAACCACTTAAAAATCAATTTTGAAGCCTAGCACTCCCCTACCCACTATCAGGGAGTGCCAGCGCTCCCTACCCTTCCTTGGGGGAGCATTCCAGCACTCTGTGCACCCTTCTAGGGGAGCGCTGGGATTTTTCAATGAAATTTTGGGCAGCGCTCTCCTACCCACTGTCAGGGAGTGCCAACACTCCCTACCCTTCTTTGGGGGAGCATTGCAACACTTTGTGTCCCATTCCGAGGGAGCACTGGGTTGTTTGAGGGAATCTTTGACCGTTGAGAAAAATTAGGGAAAAATCCCCTTCATCTATGAAGTTACTTGGATTTGAATCTGAGGTCAAGGTTGGATCTTAGGGAGGATCCACAACTGATGGAGAAAGATCCTCAACCTATCCCAAGAATATCTAAGGTGGTTGGGCCTCTCCAAGCTTATATAAGGAGGCCTTCTCCTAGTGAAATGGACGTGGCAGTTTAGAGGCATCAAACTTATGATCTCATAAGGGAGATATCATTGAAACATCATCATTTTTGTGTGGATTATCTGAGCAAAGGCTTGGACAAGGAGAATTGGGAGAGGTTGTTGCACCTTCATCAAAGGTCTATAAGTATTCTCTATTGTTCTCATTAATATACATATGTGTTTGGCCTGTTTCTTTCAAGGTTGTGTTTATTCTACATGAACTTGCCTCTATTAGATAGATCTGGTTTCAAGATACTCTTAGTAGAATAGGAAGCTCATTCTGTCTTTGTTGGGTTTGCAGGACTTATCGAGGATTCTGGGGATCAAAGCTCAACTTGGACTGTGCGAGGACGAACATCGTTAAAAATGTACACCTTTCTTCCTCTTCTCTATACATTAGTTTAGCTAGGTTTAGAAGGATGTCAGTGACCAACGTTAGCACCCTTTCTGTCTTGGTCTTAGGAGTCTAGAGCCTAAAATGAAGTCCACTTGTCTGCAGGGGGATTCTCATGTAACACTAGGTCCATTATATTATTAAATAAGGCCCACTATGGTAGCTAGATATAATAAATGGGTAGTTAGATATAATAAATGTAAGAGGACTTCTTAGAAGGTTCTACTTCTAGAAGATTCCTCCTCTAGAATGTTATTAGGTGATGGTAGCACTATATAAAGGGGTTCAAGAAATGCAATGGGACATGAAGAGAAATATTGTCTTTGGAGCGGTAGCTCAATAGGAGGATGCCCCCTCGAAGAGGCAAGTGAACAGGAGAGAATCTCTTCCATAATAGGATCCATTGTATGGTGTTTCCCTATCCTAATGGTTTGATAGTATTAAAAGATATTTTGCATATTTTTCTTGTATATCTATTGTGGTGCTTTTGTATTCAGTCTTTGGTTCTTAACAAGTGGTATCAGAGCACTTTCCTTGGCCAAAGAAGGGAAGAAATTTTTGCTCTTTTTGCAAAAATTTTCTAGGGAAAAAAAAAGAGAGGGCGGCGCACTTCAGGTTCCTATTTGAAGATTTACAAGCTGAATTTGGCAAAAAACAATGGTTATTTGAATTATTATTAGAAAAATACCCAATTTCAAAAAAAAAATCAACTGAAACAGAGTCCTAGAAGTGAAGTTATGATCATTTTAAATTCAACTGTTTTTCAAGGTTTTTCCGGAAAAAAGATGTGATTTTCTACCGTAACTTATTGTTCTATTTTTTGGATTTTTTCATGACGGTTGCAGGACCAAAGAGTTCATAGAATGCTCAAATGGATATTTCCTCTCAAACCCTCAAAGAAATTCTACAAATTACTGAAGCATTCAAATCTCAATTGTATGACACATTGGATGCCAAATTGGATGACTTTGTAGATGGCCTCACAAACGACCTCAATGATAGTTTTTGTAGTATTCAAGATTCATTGGATAACATGCAGGAGAGATTTATTATGGAAGACATCAGGGATGAATATAATCAAGAAATATATGCTTGGTATGATTTAGAGGCCGATTGCGATGATTGGTATATGGATAGTTGTCATTTCTGGGATGATAATCACTTTCATATTTTATTTGATGACTCTAATCCACCTTTTGTAGAGAGTATCAATCTGACAAATCGGGAGACAATGATTATTACTAGTGTCTATCCTGCATATTTTATAGTGGTATTATTCCTTCCAGATTCTGCTACGACCATTTTCCACTATGTGGATGGATCTTCTTATTTGAATCCACATGACAGGGGCCAGTCTTTGGAGCATCATTTTGAGTTGGTTATTGGGTTCCAAAATCTTCCACGGGGAGTTCACATGAGCACTTGGACATGGGACCCGGGCTTACAATGGCGGTTGGACTACTTCAACATGGTGGCTTTCCTTTCTACATGGGACCTCGATTCTCCAGTATTCTTCAGCATTATGGTCCACAATTATCCATGGGACCCTGGTATATGGTTGTACATCAAGCGTTGAGGACAACGCTTTCATAAGGGGGATAGAATGTTAGGTAGCTAGAGAGGTAGTAGTGGGGGCCCAAAGGGCCCATAGTGATAATAGTGGAGGTCATTCAATGTAAGGTAGACTAGGTCCATTATATTATTAAATAAGGCCCACTATGGTAGCTAGATATAATAAATTGGTAGTTAGATATAATAAATGTAAGAGGAATTCTTAGAAGGTTCTACTTCTAGAAGATTCATCCTCTAGAATGTTCTTAGGTGATGGTAGCACTATATAAAGGGGTTCAAGCAATGTAATAGTACATGAAGAGAAATATTGTCTTTGGAGCGATAGTTCAATAGGAGGATGCCCCCTCGAAGAGGCAAGTGAATAGGAGATGATCCCTTCCATAATAGGATCCATTGTATGGTGTTTCCCTATCCTTGGACCCCTCTCTCTTGTGGAATCATAGCCCCCCCATCGCTCTTCATCCTTTTTGTATCACAGCCAGCAATTACTAGTTTTTATTAGTTATTTCAATGCACCTAATTTACCATTCGCCCTTCGGCCACATTAAACCAATATGGGCTCTTCATCCCAACACATTGACTCACCAACCTAAATCACATTTATACAATTACATTATAATTCACGAGGATTAAAACTGGAGATGTTACACTCCACATGTGTGAGTAATGGAAGTTGACATAACATCCACTCGATACCATAGTGGTAGACATAACTTTTGCATATGAACTCTGATTGAGGTGATCTTCATGTTGTTGGAAAGCTCTCAAAATGTAGAATAGTGTTGAGAAAATCGAAGCTAAACTTACAAAATTTTGACCCCAAAAATAAAATGAGCTCTAGAAGGTTTTGGATCCTAAATCACAAAAATAAAACCTATCCATAAAATAAACCCTTCAAAACACTAGCACGAACTTTTCCACTCATAAATGACAAATTATATATAATCAATTCAAAATCAACAACATTATATTCTTATTCTATAATACTTAAAAAAGCAAAAACACTTTCAAAGATCAAACTTCTTTTTCATAAACCCAAAAAAACACCAATTTTAAAAGATGAAACAACTTCACTCACATAAGATTACATCTCTATGTGTGAGTTCAAACTTTGAGTTAAAAAAACGGTGATGCCTGATCCAACCACAGCCATTCATTATTTACAACCATTCAATTTAGAACATAGTATTTTAATTCAAGGAATAAATGAACACGACGTGGGAGAGGATCTCCTCAGTGGGTAATGGAAGATAGTAATTCTATTTAATGGAGAAAGGATTCGAGAATGCAGTGCCCAAATCGACGCCCACACGACCTTTATCCTAATTCATCGTTTGGCGTTTGATACAAGTTCCATTCGATTTACCCTGTACCAGGTTTGTGGTTCAATTCTTGGTTGACGTGATACCTCCTCCCTCAATCCTTTACCACCAATATTGCCCATCGTGACTGTCATGCTTTATGGATCTTCTTTAACTCGTCGCTTCTATCGATTCGGGTATATTACAGAGTTTCATATGATTTCGTGCCGCAGCAATAAATAATTCCTCTACTGAAATCCACGGTGCACATAAAAACTAGAATTTGGAAGTTAATCCTTTTGTCCATCTGCTGTTTCGTCAATGACTGCCATGGAATTCATGCCACAGTTGCCTCCAAACGAGCATTTGAAGAACGGTCAAACATATTCTACCAAATTCAAAAATCTTAAACACAACAATGACACTTATAGCTCTGCTACGAAGGGCAAATCCAATAAGAAAAACATGCCGGAATCAGAAGAGCCAAAGAATTATTCTCGTCAAATCAGTAGTCTATGCAAGGACGGCAGATTGAAGGAAGCACTGGAGATTTCTGTGGTCATGCAGCAGGAGGCCATCAGGATGGGATCAGACACACATGCTTCTCTGTTGCAGGCATCTATCAAAACAAAATCCCTGACAGAGGGAAAGCAAATTCATGCCCGCATCGTCATTACTGGCCATTCTCAAAAGGTAAATCTGGGAACCAAAATCGTTAATCTGTATGCTGCCTGTGGGAATATGGGAGATGCGCATCTCATGTTTGATAGATTGGAAAAACGGAATCTCACATTATGGAACGTTATGATTAGAGGGTATGCCGGGATTGGGTTATATGAGGAAGCCCTTGCACTGTATCATAAAATGCAGGGGACAGGTTTAGTGCCGGACAAGTTTACGTTTACGTTTGTGCTTAAGGCTTGTTCTGGGCTGTTGGCTCTGCAAGAGGGAAAGATGATTCATGATCAGATTGTAAATAGTGGGCTTGAGTTGGATGTATTTGTAGGATCTACCCTTATAGACATGTATGCTAAATGCGGTTGTATAGAGGATGCACGCCAAATGTTTGACAAAATGTCTACAAGAGATGTTGTTTCATGGAATGCAATGATTGCAGGGTATGCCCAGAGTGGGCATTTGGAGAAAGCTTTGGCGCTCTATCACCAGATGCAGATGGCAGGTGTAATGCCCAATTCAGTTACGGCGACGTGCATGCTTCCGGCATGTGGGGAATTAGGGGATATTGAAGAAGGGAAGGAAATCCATGATTGCATTGTTAGGAGTGGGTTTGATACGGATGTTTCTGTGGGAACTGCACTTATAAATATGTATGCCAAGTGCGGGAGTATGGATATTGCACGCCAAGTGTTTGAGAAAATGTCTGTAAAAAATGTTGTTGCGTGGACTGCAATGATTTCTGGGTATGTTGAGAATGAGTTCTTTGAGGAGGCGGTAGAACTTTTTTGTCAAATGCAGCGGGTAGGCATGAAACCTGACCAAGTCAGCATCGCGAGCATTATCCCAGTATGTGCTGGGTTGGGAGCTCTGCAAAAAGGAAAGGAGATCCATGGGTATACAATTAAAAATGGATTTGACTTGGATGTTTTTGTGATGAATGGCCTTATAGATATGTATGCAAACTGCAGAAGCATAGAAATTGCGGAAATATTGTTTGACAGAATGTCAGAAAAAGATGTAGTTACATGGAATACAATGATTGAAGGGTACGTTAGGTATGCACAAGACAACGATGCATTGGCATTCTTTTGCCAAATGCAACTGGCAAACATGAAACCCAATTCAGTCACCATGCTAAATGTGCTTTCAATATGTGCCCAGTTAGCAGTACTGTCAAAGGGCAAGGAAATACATGGTTACATAATTAAGAGTGGAATTGAACTAGATATCTTTTTGAGGAACACCCTCATAGATATGTATTGTAGCTGTGGCAGTGTAAAAGTTGCACGCAGCTTGTTTGACAGGATGTTTGATAAGGATGTGTTCTCATGGAATACTATGATTGCAGGGTATGTCCAGGATGAACAAGCAGACGATGCCCTAAAACTTTTTCAGCAAATGCAACTGCTGGGCATGAAACCCAATACCTTAACCATGGTGAATGTCCTTCCAGCATGTGCCCATTTAGCAGCTCTGGAACAAGGCTTCTTGATCCATAGTTACATAATTAGAAGTGGGTTTGATTCAGATGTGTTTGTGGAGACTGCCCTTATAGACATGTATGCCAAATGCGGGAGTATTGAAACTGCTTGCCAAATATTTGAAAAAATGTCAACAAGAGATGTAGTGTCATGGAATGCAATGATTGGAGGATATGTGCAGAATGGATATGCCAATGACGCATTGAAGCTCTTCCATCATATGCAAGTAGCAGATGTGAAACCTAATCTTGTGACTCTTGTGAATGTTATCCCTGCATGTGCTCATTTAGCAGCTCTTCAACAAGTCAAGTTAATTCATACATACATCCTTAGAAGTGGATTTGAATCAGAACTTTCTGTGAAGAATGCACTGATAACCATGTATGCCAAATGTGGCAGACTAGAGTTTGCATGCCAGTTGTTTGCCAAAATGCCTGAAAGAGATATCGTCTCGTGTAATGCCATGATTGCAGGATATGCAATGCATGGGCAAGCTAGGAATGCCATTACACTTTTTTCCCAAATGCAACAGGTTGGCATCAAGCCAGACCATATCACCTTTGTTGGTGTTTTGTCAGCATGCAGTCATGCTGGCTTGGTGAATGAAGGCCGGCGATATTTTGATTGCATGAGTCGTGATTATTGCATCATTCCCATAATGGTGCACTATGCATGCATGGTTGACCTTCTTGGTCGTGCTGGGTATCTAGATGAGGCACAGGACTTCATCCAAAAGATGCCATTAGAACCCGATGCTAGTATGTGGCGGGCCTTGCTTGGTGCCTGTAGAATTCATCACAATATTGAACTCGCGGAACGTGTATCTAAACGCCTTATTGAACTAGAGCCCAAACATGCTGGAAATTTTGTACTGCTATCGAACATATATGCTGCAATTGGAAGATGGGACAATGTAGCAAAGATGAGAACAATGCTTAAAGAAAGGGGTTTGAAAAAAAGTCCAGGATGCAGCTGGATTGAAAATAAGAACAGGGTTCATACATTCCTGGTAGGAGATCGATCAAACCCACAGTCAGAGAAAATCTATGCTCTGCTTGAGTGCCTGTCTCAGCAGATGGAGGAGGCAGGGTATGTGCCTGACACGGGCTTTGTTTTGCATGATGTGGAAGAGGAGGAGAAGGAACACATGCTTTCCACTCACAGTGAGAAGCTGGCCATTGCTTTTGGTCTTATTAGCACATACCCCAGGACATCTATCCACATCACCAAAAATCTCCGTGTCTGTGGTGACTGCCACAATGCCACTAAGTTAATCTCTAAGATTGTTCGACGAGAAATAATTGTGAGGGATAAAAGCCGTTTTCATCATTTTAAGAATGGACTATGTTCCTGTGGGGATTACTGGTGATGTTAATTAAGGCAACAAATATAAGCTTGTCTAGCTAGAAACTGCTGCAGATTAGTTCGCTCAACTTGTAAGCCAGGGCTTAAACATTAAAGAAATGAGGTTTCAAGCTGAACCTGGAGTTTGGTTCCCTTCCAGTATTGTTTTTTGTTGAAGCCAAGATTACTGCTCACTTCTTTGGCTTGGGTAACCTTAGAGTTTATTGGCCATTTTCCTTTGGCATTTCCAAGTTGTCATGCTTAGTGAGTGCTGCTGGTGCGAGCACAGGTACAAGGATGGCATTTTTTAAATAAAAGTGTGGGGAGGGCGCCTGTATGTGTGCGTATAATTATTGTAAATAGCTCATCATATAATTATATATACATAGCATATAATTATAATAGCGATGTTTTAGAAATCATTCGTTCTACTAAGAACAAACAATAAAGGGCAATTATTCCACCAAAGTTGTCAGGGTTTGCACTTGGTTAGAACTAAGGCATCTCCCCCACATTAAAATCCCGATAGATGGATAGCAAGCCAGTGTTCTCACCTTAGAACTAGCCCATTGACAATATTATACACATTATTGATCTATATGAATCACTATTGAATATATATATTATTACGTCGAAAGGCGTATACCTATGGATACGGGCACAATTAATCACCTTTTAATCTAAAATTTTAATCTGATGGTTAACAATTGAAGATGCTGACATATTCTTAGTCGTCCTCCCAAATCAATGAATGTGATTTACTCTTCATAACTTCCTTGTATTTTTGAATGCATCAATTAACCTGTTTACTTTTTAACCTTTGGGATTACCACGTTTGGATTTGCTCAGCTGTAAGCGCGTTTCATTTTCTGAGCGTTTCATTTCTGACTTTCCTCAACTATCCGCGTGTTTCATTTTCATTTTCTGGATGTCCGCACGTTTCATTTTCCATTTCAATCTCGAAGACAACTAGATTCAGATCTGTAACATACGCAGGAAACGTCATCGAATCCCATGGTTTCCACGCACCTCCATTGACCAGGTTTTTATTCAACAATCGGATTCCCGGGCTATGGATTTCACCCAGAAACGCCAATCATCCCATGACTCCTTTCAGTGTAATAAAAAGCAGGTATGGAAATAATAATTTTGGAGCCTTCAACATTTTCAGTAAGCAACGCAGCATGATTTTATGAAAGAGAAGAGTAGGAAAGGGTCCACACGGATTGAGTTAGGTAGCTGCATGAAGATAATGCGCCAGACTACGATGAATTCTGAATCAAAGGTAGATTTAAGCCTGCATCAACTGAATAAATTTTAATTTATTTTTAAACCTAAACGCCCAGACCATACGAAATCCCTTCCATAAGGTCCTATCATTGCACAAGAAATTACGACGGACTAGAATTTCATTTGGTAATTATAATGTAACTGAAAATTCTAACCTGCTAATCAGTGATCAAGAATGACTTATATCTAGGAATGAATATCACCTGGCAACGATTCAATTTTTTCCAACAATCCCAAAGGAAATCTCAGATGGCAGCGACACTATATTCACGGATTGGCAACATGGAAGGAGAGCTAGAAAAATTTCAAATGCTTAGTTGAGAATATAATTGGCATCGCCATTCAGAAAATACAAATTCCAATGCTTACTTTAGAATATAAATGGCATTAGTTCCAGAAACTTATCTTGAAGCACATGGATTTGATATCATATTTACACCATATAATAAAATTCCAGTTGTTCTCGCATTTTATCATTCCAGTTGCAAGAGAAAGTTTTGGCATCACCTTTCGGTGTTCATCAGCCATGATTTTGAGTGACTGTGCTAGTCTATTTATATATTAATATAGCAGATTAGTATCTTCTAATATATATATATATATATATATATATATATATATATATATATATATATATTCTTAAATATACGTATATAAGGGTATTGTTATCCTATATTAACTATTTTGTCTATTATTACTTGAGGTGTCCCAAATTCCCATATAGGTATGCCTCTAGATATGGGATCCAGATCCACACTATGGATCTGGAGATGTGTAATGGCCCAATCTTTAAGGTAAGGGATACAAACTCTTGCTTAGTCGTTAGGATAGGGCTCTATCATGTAAATAGTTTAGGATTAAATTTCAGTGGTGTAGAGCCCTTGTGTGTGGGGAAGGTGGTTAACCTTCCAGAAATGGTTAGACTTTTTTATCAAAGGAACTTGAACTTAGCACATGTTTGAAAACCAAATTGATCTAAATAGATATTAGTAGAATACTTCATTAAAAAAATGGGTTGAAATCATCTAAAAGAAAATCCTCATTTTCCAAATAAAGAGAGCATGACATGTTCCAAAAGTTGTGTTGTAAAAGAATGCGGTATCCTCATAATTCTTGTCAGTAATCTAATTTGTCGTGGAGGGGAAAGAATCGATGTTGGAGGATTTTTGCAATGACTCAACAAGCTAAATCAAATCTCTACTTCCAAAGTCATTCTAAAGGTTTGAATCTTTTGTTGTAATGTTATGCGCGTACCTCCCTAGTGGAAAACAAAAATGTCTTTGCATTGCACAAGCTATCAGGTTTGAATTTGAAAAAAAATGCTGCAAGCCAAAACCTAAAGTGCAGACAAAATACAATGGCAATAAAAATAAAATAGAGATTAACAAGTCTTCAAAATCTTCTGGTTGTGAGGTCTGATTTGCAGCAGCATATAAATCCCAACATACCTTGATCCTTATGTCAATGGAGTGTCTATAGAGGTAGTGACCCTCTTATTATCTTAATGCTTGATTGGTTGTAGGATGTTTATATGTGCTTGTTTGACCTCCCCTCTTATGTGGTACATGTGTGAATAACAACAAACAATAAACAAGATAATAAATAGTTAGATGCACAGTATTTGGTATCTTGGAATAGTTTCTACAACTTCAATTTTCCTCTCCTCTCTTGTGCTAACCTACTTTGGTTAAGTTTGGTCTGGAGCATTTAAATCTGAACATAACATGATCCTTATGCCAATTGAGTGTCATACATAGATAGTGGCCCTACATTGAATGTCATTGATTGATGTAGGCGATGTGACTAATAATTATTTATTTAAGCAAACAAATATTAGCTGACTCAATTAATTTGTTGTAAATTTGATACATTTTGTACATAAGATATTTCAGAGGCATTTTTGAAAGTAAGATTAAGATTCAGACTTAATTAACTTGTCCTAAAAGAGGTTTATTTTGTACATAAGATATTTCAGAGGCATTTTTGAAAGTAAGATTAAGATTCAGACTTAATTAACTTGTCCTAAAAGAGGTTTCTATAGGAATATAAATCAATGCTAAAATTAAAATGATTTACATCACGGCTTTCAAATAAAATTAGATTTCCCAAGCTGCAAGGAAGATCTAAGTTAATACTATCTTTGCCAAAGGGCAGGCAGTTTTGTTGTGAATGTTCATAATAATTGCGACATTTATCATCATGTTTGGACCCTTCACATTCCTTCCGGTGTCTTGTAATACTCATGTTTGACACTACCACACACACAGCAAGCTCACTGCATCAACTCTGTCAGATGTGTGAAGACGCAGAAACACATTTTTTAATTCTCTTGTACAAAGAAGACCGAATAAGCAACCCCGCTACCTCCATTACTTGTTTATAGCACTAATGGATACTCATTTTAAAATCACAAAATGCAATAATATAGTTGCTAGTGTTATGGATGCCCATTTCATATACAACTACACTTGTTCTGTAATGTCTACTAAAGATTCAACTAATCCTATGGGTGAATTTATCCTCTTATCAAGGTTGATGTTATTGTTAACTATTAATAAAATATGGTCCTACGGATCTTGTAAGCATAAATATTCCATACTAATGGCAAACAAACATTCTGAATTGATACAAATTTGGGTGGAGAGTGGCATGGTCAGAATTTGATTGGATAGGAAGTGCAGTCAACTCGCCCATTAATGAATCATAGGTTAGGCAACCAGTTTGAAAATTGGTATGAACTCTAGTCTTCTGTGAAATGTCATTAACTTTTCCCAAATAGTTTTGTAGATGAAGTATATATATATATATATATATATATATATATATATATATATATATATATATATATATATTTGTAAATTTAGTATAAATGATAGCCTATACAGAGTCTATACTTTTCCAGCTTCAGAACATCTTCCGAGATGTCATCGGAGTTGCTCCAATAATGGTTGGTGGCAGCGTAATGAACAATCATATTGTAATTTCACACTAAAACATTGTCTCTTCTATTTCACAAACATTGAATTAAGTGTCAGTGGCATCTCTTTTACATCTCTTTCGAGCCAATGGGTCACCAGAGTAGTAAACTGTGAAACTTGCTTGTCTTCTATTGTTGTTTTTCTTTAGTGTATTTTAAGATGAATGTAAAATATGAACACCATTATATATGTTATTATATTTAGACTATATATCAGTGTAGCAGATTTATTAAGTATATAAAGATAATAAAAAAATAATTAAGATGCAATTTTTTTTTAGTGTTTAAAAGATTCCAAGTTAAAATAAAGATCTTCATGGTGGTATCATGCAACTGACTGAATGATATTTTGATAAAAGACAATTAAAAAAAATGCCTAGAATTCTCTTTTTTAAATAATTAATATGATTTTGTTTTTATAGTATTATTTTTATATCATAACACATTTTTAATAGTTAATATAATTTTGTTTATATAGTATTATTTTTATATCACAACACATTTTTAATAATTGATATAATTTTGTTTTTATATTATTATTTTTTATATCATATCTCAGATTTATTATTAACATATTTTTGGTTTTCTATAACATATTAAGATGAGTTGGCCCACATCAACATTTCAAACAAATAGACAATTAAAAGGGATAATATAATCTTTTCAACAATGAACTGCGAGTGCACCTCGCTACCCTTGATTCAACAAACTGGACAAAACTACACACTTTGCGAGAGGATGTGAGACAACATGGAAGATCCCCCAAATTTATTTTCATCTCTCACGCAGTTTTGAACTTATTGCAGCCCATAGCTTTCCCCTTCACTGCCCACTATTGATCGCAGGCATCCGAATAACACTTTAGCAACCTCATCAACGTTTGCAAAAGGAGAATTTTTTTTCTAAGATTTTGTTAGATTAAACTGTATTTGATTATTTTTACCTAGTCCAAAATATAATGCATATTATTTGTATTTTTAGGAAAGGATCTTATTTTACCATGTGTTTTTTTAGCTCTTATACATAAAAATAGTTGATTTTCATCTCTCACGCACTTTTGAAGTTATCGCAGTGCATAGTCTTAACTTTCACTCTCCATAATTAGTAGGTAGTGACTTCAAATAATCAGAATAAGTCTATCTTCATTTCAAATTTATTAAGTATTAAAAGAAATCAAATCTTTTGAAATATTTTCTTTATCATTTAAGATAAATCTAGGTTGGTTGTAATGTCACTTTTCTTAATATAAGTCAAAGCTTGCAACTTGTGTAATTATGGATATGTAAAAATATAATTTTTTTGATCATTTAAAATGGATCTATGTTGGTTGTCATCTCACTCAACTCCAAAAAACTCATAACTCACAAGTTATATAAACATCATCTCTATAGTATTTCTATTTATGTGTAATTCAACTTGGTAGAATACATAATCACAACTTATGTAAATATATACATATTTGAGGTGTAATTTTTTTTATATAATTTAATATGGATCCACTAATCTCATTCAACTCCAAAAGAACTCATAACCTGTGTAACGATCATATTTATAGTATTTCTATTTATGTGTAGCTCTGGGATCTCTCTTTTGTTGAAACATTGCCAACCAATTTCTCACGGATAGGATATAGGCGGATTTCCTGGCTCATATTATTACAGCTTTATTTGATCAAATCAACTAAAAATAGAATTGGTTAGGTGCACATTAAATTTATGTGAATGTTTGAGAGATGTTTCATATCTATGTAAGTCCGTAGAGGCAAGTGTGTAGGTTGAGTGTGAGATATGGTTGTAAGTCGAGTTTGGCTATTGTAATTCTCCCTTGAACAATAAGAAAACTGATTGTCATTGCCCCGTGGATGTTTCCCTTTTGAAGGGTTTTCCCACGTATTGCCCCATGGATGTTTCCCTTTTGAAGGGTTTTCCCACGTAAATTTGTTGTGTTCATTTGTGTGATTGTTGTTGTTGTTTTATTTTCCATCAAATCTTGTTGTGTCTATGCTTTTGCTGCCCAACAAGTTGTATCAGAGTAGGTGAGCCGAGCGGATTTGAATGATTTCAAGAGAGCCATAGGGAGGGATTTGAACGATGGAAGAGCTTGATATTTGTGTGCTACATGCTAGAAGACATATTCTTTGCAAAGGGGCAATATTTTTTGGCCTATCGCTCCCTGAGCCGTGTTGGAGGAGCAATAATCATTCTCACACTTACGAATTGCAAAACTTCTAGAGCTCATCACCCCCTGAGCCCTTTAGGAGGAGCGATAAATTTTACGAAGATCATCACTCCTGTTAGTCCCTAAAGTTGTACTTGACTGCTAAAGGCCAAGCTAGGGCACCTCAATTATTGCAATGGTTTTTGTAAATAAAGATTTATTTTGGGTTTTTGAAATTGGTTTGAAGGTTAAGTAGTGGGTAAAATAACAATATCAATCTCAGATAACAAGAACAAATTCCTATAACACTTGCTTAGTATATGTTAGTCAACCTGATGAATTAGATCACAGATTATAACATGAAAGACAAAGATATGTAAGTTTCCAATCTGTTCACTCACAAATGAAATCCTTGATCCTAAATATCATTCAAGAACAAGAAACATGTACTTAAACACAAATCAGGTTATGAACAAGCAATCATCAAAATATTCACTAGCTTAAATCATAAACAAGATATATCAAATGCTTCGCAGAAGATAAATATGCATTCAAGTAAGAAAAGAAAGAATAAAAGACAAGAAGAGAAGTCTAACCATGCGATAGCCTTTTCCATTTAGTACAAAATGAAATAAGTCTTAGTCTTTACAATTAGAAAAAAAGTTTTCCAAAATACCACTACTCCCCAACCCCCTCAAGTTCTGTTAACAAACCTCTTTTTTATACACAAAAAATGGTTTCAATAGATCTTATTATCTAGATGTAGTTATAATATGATCATGATTTCTGGCTAACATCTAGGAAATACATTCTATAACACTCATTGCATATGAATCTAAAGAATCTAATCATTAGATAGATGACTTGACATTTTGACTAGTGTTGATCTCAATAGATATTCAGATCCTATAAAGTAGGACTGTTGCAACTGTTTGTTGAGTTGGGTCTTTAAATCTACATAAAGAAATGATCATAAATATAGTTGCAAATGGGACTTTAGTGCTCGAACTACCTCAACACCTTGCTGAAAAAAGATTACCAAAATCTTCTAGTAAGACTTCCTCCTGTATTGCACAAGTTGTATCTTTATATTTTTCCTCTAGCTGCAAAGTAACCAACCTATCTATTTCCCTTGAAAACAACTTTAGAATTTCCAATTCATTTAAATGCAGGTGCTCCTCTTGTTGACCAAAAAATAAAAAATGTATGTTGAACTAGCTTTTGAACCTTCACTGTGGAGCAGAAGAGGGACCTCTGGTCTGCTCTTGTTTCAACTTAGTCTTGAGAAATACATTATTCCAATATAGCTTGATATTCATCTTTCTCACCTTCTTAGAAAATTCATGTTGATTTATTTGTTTTCATCTTTTGCACCTTTTCTTATAGGTTGGAATTCCAGAGTTAAAGTGCCAACTTTTATTGTTTCAATGCTTTGATAGATGCTCGCCCTTTTGAATATGAACCTACAGTAATCTCCTCTTCCATAGAATTTTTTGGAATTTGTATTTCTTGTATGTCTGGACCTGGCAGCTCATCTGTCTCTGGGATATAGGTTGGATCTTGCTTTATCTCAGGTTCATAATTCATTGTTTCTGTCACTAGTAACTGTTTCTTTGTTCTCCATCAGAGACGGCTTGAATAAGGATTTGGAATTGAGCTTTAGTTTGTTAGATTCCCTTGTCTTAGGCCTTCTTTGGTAATCTACAACTATTTTTCCATTTTCTAGCTTACTCTATTTTTTATCAGTGGTCTTCTCTTCAGGTTCATCATGATGCTTTGTTTTAGGTTCCGACTTGACTTCCAACAACTACTCTGCTCTTTTATTTACCATTCTCCTTGTATAAACTCTGTCAAAACACTTAAACTCATGACCTGAAACAGGGGATCCAAGTTCTTGTTGAATTTCTGCTTCTTTTTGTAGTTGAAGCTTCCTCTTACATGATCTAGTTGATTTGGCTATAGGGGAGAATTCATTTAGTTTTGCAGAATCCTTTGAAGTGTTGTCTTTTATTTTTGAAGCTTTAGGTGATGACGGGGCATTTTAAAAATGACCATGATGATTTTCTGAAAAATTCCATTATGAATAGACCATATTTTCTCCTAAACTACTGCGAAATTTTGAAAACTGCCCACAATTAGGTTAAATCATCCAATTCCTGAATTGGGTTTTTAACCATTTCAGATGATTCCTTATGGTTTGGCCATAATCTATTCCCAAAATTTGATACCCAGTAAATGACGGGAACTGCCCATGTATCTTTGATTTTTTTGCAAACAACATCGAAATCTCTGTATGATGCTCCTAGTAATTGCAGCAGAATTCAAACCAACCTGCATCAATGATTTTTTTCTTAATCTCGTGATATGCTTTGAACAATTCGATCTCCTTTGGTTCCAAACGAAGCACTTGACCACTTTTCTTGGGTTCCATCACACTGACTGCGGTTTTTGTCAACCTGCAGATGGTAATGTTTCAATCTGATAATATTTCTAGAAATTCCTAAACAATCAAATGGTATGGAGAGGTTTCTTGATCTGTAAAATATTGTTAGACCACAATATAAATATTACGAATTAAATCATAATTTTTCATGTTTGAAATCGTGGCCCAAAACCTTTGACTGGATGTAGAACTAAGGTAAAAACTCAATCTCTTTAAATCATCACCCAAATCCAAATCATGATTTGATCATAATAATTAATGGTGCTCGATCCTCTGCATGATTTTTGTTAACTGTCGACACGATCTTTCAGGATTTAAACATGTTCAAAGAGAATGATGATTTGGGTGCTACAAGAATGGCGCCATTCTTGTAGCGCCTTTGTCTTTAATTTAAACTTTGGAAAAACTATAAATGGCTCCAAATCTGATGAGACACACTCAAAATGTCTAAAATTCAAATCAATCTTACTAAGAACAAATGAAAAATATGCTTAAACAAGTTAAAAAACATACTACAAAGTATAAAAGATAGGTATAAGGAGTCTCAGACAAACAAAGTATGGTAAAACAAGTTTTTTCGAAAATGGGAAGTCATGAACAAGTTCAAGAACTAACAATGGCTCCTTCTGGAGGTAGTGTTTTATGATAAAACATTAAGAACTATGCAGACCAATGCCTTCCTTTCTCACTTTATCAGTTTTGAATATCCACCATTTTTTTGTTTCCAATTGCTTTGATCCCTGTTTTATTACATATCATATGTTCTGCATTATGATATATCAAATTTAAAGAAGCTAAATTGTAGACTAGTGTTACCATTGGGCTATGGAGTCCTTATCCTTGCATATTGAAAACTTGACACTACTCTCATATTGTAAATTGATCTTCAAACTGAAACCAACATGCTAAAAAATAAATATTATTTGTGTACAACTCCTACACAACTAACCAATTAGTTCCTTGATCAGGTCACATCAAACTTCCAATGCAGCCATGAAAGCACTTGACTGACAAGATAGTCTTCTTCCTTGCAGGCAAATACGAAAATGTAGAAAAACTGAGATGTTTGCAGTAAAAAATGAATGGGAAACCCATACTTATAGCTGTAAATTGCTTTAATTCCAAATGTTGCAAAATTTTGAACCTATGGAAACACTGACTCCATGTGGACGACTACTGGATCATATATAATATGAAAAAATTCCAGCTGAAGAAAAAACCCAAAATGCTCCCCTGCAATTTCTGTTGTATTTTTGAGACCATAATCCACTTGATTTTCTTGAAAATAATGATGTGTTTTTTTTGCAAAAATCTCTTTAGCAACAATAATATTATTATAAGAAACAAGGGGATGCGAAATAGTTTCATCAGTTTGAAGAGATGGAACATTAGGCTTAATATAATCTTGCCTCTGTTGAATTGTTCCCTCAGATCCTGATTCAAGAATGCCATATGTGGAATTATTGGCTTCTTGAAATTGCTGCACAACAATTGATGATGAATAATTTTTTTTGGATTGTTCTTCATCTCCCTCATAATCATCGAAAATGAGAATGTCTTCATAAAATATTTGATCAAAAAATTCATCATATCTATGACTATTGGGAACTTCTGATATAATGCCAAAAGTATCTATAATCTAACTACTATTAGCTTCATTATGGGCATAATGCTAAAAATTATTTTGCTGGAAATCAAAACTAGATAAGGATCCATCAGATAATGAGTCTTCTTCTACTTCATTAACATTTACTTCCATCTCATCATCTACAAAATTCTGAATATTTGATTCAAACTCTTCGCAACAATTTTCAAATAGAAACTCAGCTGAATATAACCTTTTACAATGATCATGAAATGTAGCATGGGATTTATTTAAAGAAGAAATGCTGAAAAAGGGAAAATATCTACACCATTCTCAGGTGCTTTTCTCTACAGAATACCCAAACATCTTCAACAACACATCTTCATGAAAAATTCTTAGTTGATGCATACATTCATGAAAGTCCAACACATTCTCAGCACAAACATCACAATCCTCTCTGCTAAACCTCAACAGACAGTGTTCCAATTCATCTCTTTCATGCATCGTATTTGGAAATCGTGGTACATTTGAGAAATAAAAAATTGCATACCTCTAAGCCAAAATGGCTTCCATTCGAGTATCTCACATCCTGGATCACTGGAGTCGCCAATGGATTCTTTAACCATGGAGTGGCCAGGTGAATGATCGTAGTCACTTTGATGTCCACTTCATGTTCACCATTAATAAGAAGATCTGTCGTGCTCCCAGGGAAAATGTTTTTCGTTCCTTCATCCCCAACAATGACGCCAAAAGATGTTAGTCCCTAAAGTTGCACTTGACTGCTAAAGGGAAAGCTAGGGCACCTCAATTATTCCAATGGTTTTTGTAAATAAAGATTTATTTTGGGTTTTTAAATTGGTTTGAAGGTTAAGCAATGGCTAAAATAACAATAACAATCTCAGATAACAAGAACAAATTCTTATCACACTTGCTTAGTAAATGGTAGTCAACCTGATGAATTAGATAGCAAATTATAACATGAAAGACATAGATATGCAAGTTTCCAATTTGTTCACTCACTTAGGAAATCCTTGATCCTAAATATCATTCAAGAACAAGAAACATGTACTTAAACACAAATGAGGTTATGAACAAGCAATCAACAAAATATTTACTAGCTCAAATCATAAATATTTATCTTCGCAGAAGATAAATATGCATTCAAGTAAGAAGAGAAAGAATAAAAGACAAGAAGAGAAGTCTAACCATCAGATAAAATTTTCCATTTAGTACAAAATTAAATAAGTCTTAGTCTTTACAATCAGAAACAATTTTTTCAAAAATACCACTACTCCCTAACCCCCTCAAGTTTTGTCAACAAACCTCCTTTTTATACACAAAAAATGTCTTCAATAGATCCTATTATCTAGATGTAGTTATGATATGATCCTGATTTTTGGATAACATCTAGGAAATACATTCTATAACACTCATTGCATCTAAATCTAAAGAATCTAATCATTAGATAGATGACTTGACATTTTGACTAGTCTTGATCTCAAACGATATTCAGATCCTATAAAGTATTGACCAAATATGGTAGAGAAAGACCAGTCTGTATTGACCCTCGCATGTAATGAATTGTTTCATAATTAACAACAAACTATGCCATCTAGGTTTTAACAGAGCGATAGGAATACCTTTGATGCAACAAGTGGTTTTACGAGATGTCATAAACAGACTCCATGAAACTTCTTCTATTCAGGCGTTTTTGAACCACCTCTCACCCTCCCTATTGCTTTGCTCATGAATTCCTCGGTCAATTCTAACTGTATGTCCCCAATTTTATCTCTGAAACCATCAAAGGTTTGTGCGAAGGCTTCTGCCACCTGAAGATTATAACCCTCAAATTTCTTAAGGAATATATCCCAGCCATGAATCTTTAGGTCCTCAATCGCATCGTCATGGGAAAGTAAAGCTTGGCATCCGTTCGGATCTATGCGAACGACAAACGCCATGACCATTGTAACCAGAATGCAACAACAATTACTCAGAATAGTTTTATGTTCCAATCGTGCAAGCAACAGAAGTAGGTCTGAACAGAGAGTGGAAATATGAAAATAGCAGAGCCTGTGAGTTATCATAACTTGGATAGTGAGGATGGACACTAGAGGATTCATTGTATCCCTTACCATATCTCGCAATGAGTGTCGAAGCTACAGAGTACAAAACCCTATGCAAACAATGACTAACTTCATTAATGTTTCGAGCCAGCAAGGTAAGGTGAGGACTCGAATACAATAGGTCTATGCTCATTTGCATGAATGTTGATGCGACCATTAAACTCATGAAAGAATACCAAATAATAAACCAAAGTTTCTCATGTACCAAGACAATTCGATAATGAACTATCGAGCCATACAAAAACCATATTAAAACCAAAAAATCGAAAAATGGATCAATAAACCATTTAATAAGATTTAAATTTCAATTACACATGGATGGATTGTTAAAAGATATTTCTAAGGCATAAAATTATTAAAACAAGCCAAGTTTTATGTTTAATTCATGCTTACAGTCATGAATTAAAATAAAACAATAAAAAATTGAAACAATAAAAATTAATAAGATAGGCTTTAACCCATCAATCATTTCAAAACTCACAAAAGTGTTTACAATTTCGAGGTGATGGTAGCTACAAAAAAATGAGATCTCTTTCGATCGTGTTAAATATCAAAAATCATGTGTGGTTGCCAAAAATGGCGACGTACTGGGCGAAGAAGTTATCTCTGTATCACCAGAAAATTCATGTTAGGATGAATCAGAAAGAATGAAAATTTAAGAAACAGTTGACAACAAGTCAAGCAATCTGATCAAAACTCAGAAAATAACATAGTTTAGCATCATATGTGTTTCTGTCAAAAATTGAATCTGGCATCAGGTTTTGATTACGAGAGAAACGACGTTTAGGCAACTGACTCTGATATTGTTGATAGGGCCACTATTGCCAACATGTGTCCATAGCCTAGGCAGGGATGTCATTTAACCCACTCTAACACCTCTATCCTGTCCAAAAGTCATTCATTCAAGATAAAGAACATTTTTACTTTTGATCAATTCCAAAAAGACATACCTGATAATTTTCTTAAAACCCGACATTACTTCGCTGCCAACAGGCATGTTCAGTACCCCGACGAAGTTGCCTTGGCATCGTGCATGCATTTACCCGCTGTCAGCAGACTTGTTTAGTGTATCGGCGGGTTTACAGACACTTCCCACACCTTGCAGTGCTTTCAACCCTCTAGAATTTGTTTACAATTTGACATAAAATTTATGATATTCAAGAGAGCGGGGTGATGCAGAAAATCTCATATTTCAAAAACAAAACTTGATCTTTTACAACTTATTTTCTTTTTTGACGACCTTCATCATGATCTGAACATTTAGTTTTCTGTTAAGAAATCATATCGAGACAAGAAGGTATAATTGAGTTTTTTTCCTTAAAAATAGGGACAACGTTAAGAGTTTTATTAATGATAATAGTGTCTTCTCGTAATTTTAAAGAGAAACCAGGAACATTGTTTTGAACAAAAATTTACTTTTGTTGATCCAAGTTTTAACATTTACAACACTGGTGCTTTGAGGGGTCGTCAACTAGTTCTCTTGGATAAAAAAAATTGATCTCCATTCCACAAACAAAATGGTGTCTCAGACATAATTATTCATAAACAAATAAAAAACAAGAAAAATGAAAAGAACCAAAATTAAAAATAATAGAAAAGAAAATTGAAGAAACAAAATATGTACAAAGGGGTGAATCTGGAATCATCAGGTGAAATACCTTTTGAGAGCATGTCCATTCACTGGGAAAGTGTCTAGCTGTCCCTCCAAATTATGCAGACGGAAAGAGATGGGACCCAATTTTTCAGAAATTACAAATGGTCCCAACCACATATTCTGGAACTTGGTGTGTTCCCCTTTTCCCTCATGAGCTTTGTCCCACTTGAGAACCAAGTCTCCGACATCGAAATTCCTATCTGAAGAAGAATTTGAATCAAACCAGATTTTTACAATTTTCTAATGCTGATCCAGTGATCCAGGTGGATATCAATGGCCACCCACCTTTTCCAACTGGCTCAAAACAACTTTCTGGCAATTTTGGCAATTTACTATTTTTAGCAGGTTTTAACTTCCGGGGCCATTTTGAGGGCCTAAATGAAGGGTTTTCAAGATATAGGTTCTCATTGATAGCTAAAGGCATTATTGAGCCCCCAAAATGAATTTCCTCGATGATACCTTTCCAACGAGCTATCATACGCCTAAAACGAAGATCATATGCAAAAGTTACGACCCCAGGAAGTTGATGTACTAACTTACCCAAATGGTGCCCACATGACTTTTGGCGCTTCATCTCTTAGGGTTAGGTTTTTGGATGTCTAGGACTTTTGGCATTCCCGTTTATTGTAAAAAGGCCTTCAGAGCCTCATTGTAATCATCTTCTTGCGAATGCAAGTAGCCGTCACATCTCTTCTCAGAAATAAGCTGCCACCATTCTAGCGAGTTTTTCACTCTGTATTTTTACAGTCTCTGTACATTTCTTTCATTAATAGAAATCCTGTATTACTGTATATCTGTGTTTATGGTTTCATCTCTGATACATTTCTATTATATTATTGAATATCTGCGATATCTCTCTGCATTTCTTTATTATATCTCCGATCACATTTTGTGCCGAAAATAATCTGGATCAGTGGTATCAGAGCATGCTGCTCTTGATCGTTTTTTCAATGCATGTCCCCGACGAGGTCTGAGTATAGAAAATTGGGTATCGAGCTTGTCTCTCTTGAAGACAATCGATCTCGCACACCCAAGAAACCCTCAATGGCATAAGAAAAGAAAAACGACGGAGCAGACGATCTTATCAATCTGTTGCTTGAGCAAGCTCTCACGCGACAGAGGGACGAAATGATGGAGAATTTTTCCCACATCAACGCCTGCCGATAGCATCAGGTGCATCTTCATCAAGCGGCCACTTTGGAGGCACCTCGACTTTCAAGGTACAAGTTAATTTTGATATTCCTGTATTTGAAGGATAGATAGATGAAGAAGCCCTAGAAAAATGGTTAACTCTGCTAGAAGGTTATTTCTCTATTCACAATTTTTATGACAAAGAAAAGATCAACTTCGCACTCCTTAAAGCTCTCCCTCATGTCAAAAATTGGTGGGAAACTTACTGGGAGAAAAGTTCCACAGAGGACTCTGGAATATACGGGGCCAATCCCACTTGGTATTTTTTTGTGGATGCGGTAAAGGAACAGTATTACCCTGTTGGCAACTATGAGTACTAGTACATGAAATGGACCACACTGCGGCAAGAGAGGGGCCAAGCAATTTCAGAGTTCACCAATACCTTCCATACCTTGCGCACCAAGCTGGGTATCAAAGACTCTGAACGACATTTGGTTCTGAAATACCATGGGGCTCTACACAGATACATCCAAACTGAAATGCATTTTCTGGACATCTCATCACTCAGTGCTACTTATCGATATGTTGTTAAAATCAAGCAGAAATTTAAGCACCAGAACAAATGGGATTTTGGTTCTGCAAATCCGCAACAACCAAAGTATGACAAAGACGTCCCTACCAAACAGTCTCCCGAAAACCAGTCCAAGCCACATGAAAAGAAGGGTCACGGGAAGACAAAAAAGGACACCGAAAAATGGTGCGATTTCCACAAAAGCCCCTGGCACAACACCGATGAATGTCACTCAAAACAGTCATTGGTGGCGGAGATCAAAGACAAGGAGTCGAACCCTAATTCAGAATTTGATTCTGAAAATACTGGTAAAGGACAGATCATTGACACAGACTCGATTGCTATTGTCACGACCGCAACAATTCAACCAGAAGAACCAAAAGATCATGAAGAGGGGGAGCGCCTTTTTCATTCACAGATGTGGGTGAAGGGGACCTCGCTGCATTTTATTGTTGATAGAGGAAGCCAGAAGAACCTCATCTCAACAGAGGTCGTCAAACAGTTGGGATTGTCGACAACACCACACCCGCAACCATACAACATTGGATGGCTTTTCCAAGGACGAGATCTCCATGTCAGCCAACAATGTCGATTATCATACGGCATCCAACCCTTCAAGGATGAGGTATTATGTGATGTTGCCCCACTGGATGTCTGTGATGTGCTCTTGGGCCAACCATATATGTGGAGACGCCATGTTGTTTATGAGTCTTGACCCCGTAGTGTCATTTTTACTTTGGGGGGTCATCTCTACAGAATACCAGAGGTGGTTATGACTACTGTTTCACCTAAAAAGTGTCACAAGCTAGTATCTCATACTGCAAAATTCAGCTTCTTCACAATCTGTTCAAAAGGAGAACAAAAGGACACTGCAACCACTACAGCCTTGCCCCAAGCACCTTCTATCCAACAGAAGCATGTCAACAAGGTTGCAGCAAAGCGCAAAGATTCCTTCTGCACACCGTCCTCTCATGTATCTCGACTTGTTGAATAGCCTCAACCTCAACAGGTTCGTGATAGACTTCCACAAACTGAGCAACGCGACGTCTCCAGCAAGATAAGCAGCTCACCAAGATATAGATTCAACAAACGCTTTTCCTTCTCCCCCGGGAACTCAACGCAATGGAGACCATTGCTTCCTAAGGAGGGAGGATTGATCCAGGTGGATATCGATGGCCACCCACCTTTTCTAACTGGCTCAAAACAATTTTCTGGCAATTTTGGCAATTTACTATTTTTAGCAGGTTTTAACTTCCAGGTCCATTTTGAGGGCCTAAATGAAGGTTTTTCAAGATCGAGGTTCTCAATGATTATAAAAGGCATAATTGATCCCCAAAAATGAATCTCCTCGACGATACCTTTCCAATGAGCTATCATACACCTAAAACATAGATCGTATGCAAAAGTTACAACCCCGGGAAGTTGATGTACTAACTTACCCAAATAGGGCCTGTTATCCCCGATATCTAGGGATAACTAGGAGATCATGTCTCGAGGCCCACATGGTCCTAGACATGGAGTACCGAGAGCAGGAGCGACCTGAGCATGGTCCTGGAGGACCCATCTTCTTTTTCTC
>ML795136.1:31846-47102 GCA_009831015.1 Picea engelmannii
ACTCAAATTTTATATCAAGCTTTAATGAAGGAATTTGTGAAGGAGTTTTACCATGCCCATTGGGAAGATGTTTCGAACTGGTAGAAGAAGAAGAAGAAGAAGATGATGGAGGAGGAGAGGGTGGTGGAGAAGCACCATTCCCTTCATCTCTGTTTGGAGTCTTGTCACCACCGCCTCCCTTATGCATTGAAGGGTTAGAGCCTTCACCCTGCGACATCATGTTCCGTTCCATCATGACCTTCATCATATCTCTCAACTGTATGATAGTCTGCCTGAAATCTTCCTCTTTAGCCGGAACACGTTCATGGTCCTCTGCATGAGCCATGCTTGGTGAATGTCTCTCTGCAACTTGCGGTGAATGAAACTGCTTCCTCCTTGTTGGATAAGAACTTGGCTCCACAATTTGACCTTCTCCTCTTGTGAGTTTCAACCTTGTGAGCATCAAAAACAAAACTTGCAAACAATCAAGTCTTCAAAACTAGTGCTCTGATACCAACTTGATCTAAAAATGAAGAAGACTTGAAAAACTTGAAAACATATTGCAAGTGAAATGTTATGTGTTTAAAGAAAAAGGATCAGTTTGCAACACATAAAATCAAGGATTACTTATGCAAATTACACATAGACAGCAGCATAAACATTGAACATAAACACATGTGCACAACAATTGATAAAGGAGTTCACCCCTCTTCTGGGCTACATATCCTGGTCTAGCTTCCAATGGATCATTATTATTAATTGCTCAAAAAGTGCTCAAACTGACAAACCGACTTCTCCAATGGCTTCCCACCGTCCCAAAACCCCTGTCTGGGCTCTTTCGGCACCTCAATCGGTCGAAAAATGAGAAAGATAGGCCTCCTGGAAGTCTCCTTCTCCAAGCTTGCTGTCTCTGGTTCTACAATTCGCACCCTTCTTCAATGAACCTGGTTCACACGCTCTTTTAAGCGTAAAAACCCAACACCAGGCACAACCGCGCGAACGATGCAAACCGTAGAACGGTTAAGGGCGCGCCAGCCCCTAACCACCTCGGCACTTGGGCGTATGGCGCATATGACCGTCGGCTTGGCAAAAATGGTGGTTAGACCCATTACAACCGTGTAACTCCCGCTCCGGTCGTGGGCATATGCCAATGTAAAAATCGTGGGCTATCCAAACCCCACGCACCAACAACCGTGCGCATATATATAATGGTCGGGCTATGGTTCAAACCCCCGCACACAATGGTATATATTATATATATAAAATACAAAACAATTCGCGCGCCAATCGGTTGGGCTATAATATATGTGTTGGGTCATATGTGGATCAAACGACCGTGGGTCGGGGCTAAGCCCCGGCTCGACCCCCCTTTCCATCCAAACAACAATCGACTTTAAATATATATGTGTTGGTATAATAATCAAGGAACAAAGGGCGGCACGTTGGTTAGCGGAGAGTTATGAAGTCTTTACATAAAGGGGGAGGTCCGAGGGTCGAACCCCATGGGCCTCAACAAATTTTTATATAACCAAATAGCTAGTCAACGAGCGACATGTGGCGCCAATGGATTGGGCCACGTGTCCTCACATCATTGGCCACCAATGACACGTGTCATCCACCGATTCGACAACCATCAACCAATGAAAGTGTGCCATGTCATCCACCTGACATGTCATCGTACAGACGGTACGGCCTTGCCACGTCACCGTACGGACTGTACAGACTGTACGGACAGGTACAGTCAGCATCTAAAATTTTTGCATGTTTTCCTTGGCGAACAGATCGCGATTTCTTCTCCATACAGACTCCATTTGAGAAAGTAAATATACCGCCGGAATCAGGAAGACGAGACAGACGCAATGGCACTGTTTTCGTCACATTCCGAGCACTTTGAAAATTGAGCAAAATTTGATCCCCTGATCAAAAAATAAGACCAAGGAAGGAAACCAAAACTGAAAGCTTCATTCCCTAGTGGAGTCGCCAATTTCTGTTATAGGAGAATCCACCTGTGGATAAGTGGAATTACTCTTGGGCTCTAGAATCCTAAGACCAAGACAAAAAGGGTGCTAACATTGGTCACCGACATCCTTTTAAACCTAGCTAAAATAATGTATAGAGAAGAGGAAGAAAGGTGTACCTTTTTAACGATGTTCGTCCTCGCACAATCTGAGGTGAGCTTTGATCCCCAAGCTCCTCGATAAGTCCTACAAAGCCAACAAAGATAGAATGAGCTTCCTATTATACTAAGATTAGCTTGAAACTAGATATATCTAATAAAGACAAGTTTATGTAGAATAAACACAACCTTGAAAGAAATAGCCCAAGCACATATGTATATTAATGAGAACAATAGAGAATACTTACAGACCTTTGATGAAGGTGCAACAACCTCTCCCAACTCTCCTTGTCCAACCCTTTTCTCAGATAATCCACACAAAATGATGATGCTTCAATGATATCTCCCTTATGAGATCATAAGTTTGATGCCTCTAAACTGCCATGTCCATTTCACCATGAGAAGGCCTCCTTGTATAAGCTTGGAGAGGCCCAACCACCTTAGATATTCTTGGGATAGTATGAGGATCTTTATCCATCAGTTGTGGATCCTCCCTAAGATCCAACCTTGACCTCAGATTCGAATCCAACTAACTCTAGAGATGAGGGGGATTTTTCCCTGATTTTCCTCAACAGTCAAAGATTCCCTCAAACAGCCCAACGCTCCCTCAGAATGAGACACAAAGTGTTGCAATGCTCCCCCAAAGAAGGGTAGGGAGCACATGCAGTCCCTGATAGTGGGTAGGGGAGCGCTACCCAAAATTTCCTTAAAAAATCCTAGTGATCCCCCAGAAGGGTGCACAAAGTGCTGGAACGCTCCCCCAAGGAAGGGTAGGGAGCGCTGACACTCCCTGATAGTGGGTAGGGGAGCGTTGGCCTTCAAAATTGATTTTTAAGTGGTTTTCTTCATGGAAAATTCTTTGTACTCTTCATCAAATGATTTCTCTTCCTTAAACCAGTCTTTGAAGGTGTCTTAAGTGTCCCTGTGATGTCGTTAGAGACACAACATAGGCGAGATGGCAGTATGATGTTTGCAACACTTGTAATGACGACACTTGCGACACTATTGAAGTGAGTAATTTTGATGTGTAACACCTAGTCCACCTTAAATTGAATGGCCTCCACTATTATCACTATGGCCCCTCTGGGCCCCCACTATTACCTCTCTAGCTACCTAACAATGTCAGGCTTGAAAGAAATCATTATTGGGCTATGTTTTATTCTCAGAAAGAGGCTTGTGTGCATGTAAATAGGAATGTAATCCTGTGAAGCATTTTATGTTGAGAATATGACTCAAGAGACTTGTGAGGGTTGTTGTGAGCCCTCTTAGAGTAGCTGAGAGGTTTTCTAGTCAACCAGATGCACTAGAGCCCTGAAATGAAGTGGGAAGGCTTAAGGGACTGTCTGTAGTGAAGGGGGATCCCATTCCTTGGGTTGTGAAAGTTTTGGTAAATGGATTGTAACCTGGGTTTTGGGGTTGTTGTTTGTGGAGAGTGGATAGCCAGAGGGTCGGATCTCCTTGTGGAATCATATTCTCAACTCAGGGGTGGCTTGTTTTTCAAAGGAAATGAACATTAATTCCTATGGCTAGGAGGTTGACCCTTCGTATGTAGCCAGTTGGTTATCTATTGACAGATAAGTTCTTTGTTGTGTTTATTATGATACTCCATTGTGTACATGGTTTATATGGATGTTGTATGTTTGTTGTTTGCTTGATTAGTTGCATTAAAGTTTTAATATATGTTGTTAGATGCATTTAGAATTGTGGTATCAGTCAAATGGTTAAATTGTGTGTGATTTATAGCTGGTAAGCTTCAGGAAATTAATAAGCAGAAAATACTATGTTTTAATGTTTATTCTGCATGTGATGTTACTCAGCTGGGGGTTGAGTACGTTACAATATGGTATCAGATATTTTCGTTCAACATTGGACCCATGTGGGCCAAGAACCAATGCAAATTTGGGTAAGTTCATTGTTACAGACTTTGGTATAAATTACTTTAGGGGAAAATAGTGGAGAAACATAGAAAAAATCCCCAAATTCGTGGGAAATTTTGAGTTTTGAATTACTCAGTAATGTATGAGGTGATTAATGGCATAAATTGGCCAGGTTACAGAGTTAAATTCGACCCACAAGGTTGGATTTTGTATTTTAATGGCCACTGCAGAGTTATAGGAAGTTTGGTAAATCGATGATCGAGATCGCGTTTGATCGTGAGATCAACGACTGAGATTAACCCCGATAAATTTAAAAATTTGTAAGGTTTCTATCATTTGGAAGGTTGATTAAATCAATGGCCTTGATTTGTTTTCGACGTTTTGCAAAGGAAGAAAATCGACGGTCCTGATTAGTTTCGTAGGTTGGAAGGTTGGAGTTGATCTGATCCAGATTTATGAGCAGAACGAAAAGAATAATAAACTGAATACAATAACACAGAGATACTAAGAACAACAACATATATCCAGTGAACAATAAATTCTATTGAATAAATAAAATAGGTTGAAACTGTAAAACTACAGAACTGAAAACAACTTGCTCGAATGGTGGTTTCTATCTCTGAGGAGAGATGTGGCTGCTACACACATCCGTCTGAGAAAAATGATTACAGTGAGGCTTCAGAAGCCTTTTTAACATTACTCATGAATGTCAAAACCCTAGACATCCAAAAACCTAACCATGGGAGATAAAATGCCAAAAGTTATGTGGGCCCCGCTGGGTAAGTTGGTACCTCAACTTCCCAGGGTCATAACTTTTGCATACGACCTCCGTTTTAGGTGGGTGATAGCCCATTGGAAAGGTATTTTTGAGAACTACACATTGTGCCATCAAAATTTGACTCTGTCTACAATTTGACTATGGAAAGACAAAAAAACATTGTTTAGGGCCCCAAAACGACCTTGGAAGTACAAAAAGATGTGTTTACATGAAAACTCCCAAAATAAGCCAGTTGGATTAGGTGGGCGGCCACAAGTCTCCACCTAGAAGATGTGTAGGGATTTAGACAATCCCATAAGTGTAGAACCCACAATTACAAAGAAGTACAGAAAAACACGTTGAACTAAAAACTGTCAAGAGGAGCCAGTTGGAATAGGTGGGTGGCCACCAATATCGACCTAGATCATGATCGATGGTCGAGATCATCTTGGCTTGGAGATCAACGACCCAGATTTATCAGGGATTTGGTCGAAATTTCTAAGTGTTGGAAATTGCCAAGAGAAATGGTCGACGACCGATGGTCGGGTCGGTCGAATTGGAAAAGAGTTTGGTTTGGTTGCCAAAGGAAATCGTCGATGGCCAATGGGCTGATGGTCGGGCATTGGTTAGATTTAGTGAAGTGTTTTTAGTTTCCCATAGAAATTGATGACGACTGATAGGTTGATGGTTAGGTATCGACTGATTCATAAGAGTTGAAATAAGACCAAGAGGAAAAATAGATGAGCTGACGATCGGGCATCGAATGAATTCAGAAAAGGTGTTCAGGTCGTCTAAGAGAATCGATCGATGGTCGATGAAGAAAAGAGAGTGATGATGTGTCATGCCACGTCGATAACCATGTATCATGCCATGTCAAAATCCACATGTTGTGCTATGTCATCCAAGTTGACACCTCTGGATGGCGTGGCATGCCACGTCATCCAAAGAAATAGCCAATGACCAATGGTCGAGCCAGCTAAATTGGAGAGGTGTTTTCAGCAGTCAACAAGAATGGACGATGTTTGATGGACCGATGGTTGGGTCAGCCAAATTAGAAAAGAGTTCATTTGCTAATGAGAAATGTTAATGGTCGACGACTGATGGTCAGATCGGTCGATTCAACGATGTGATGTAATTTTTTGCCAAAGGAATAGGCTAATGGATGACATGATCCAGGTGGATATCGATGGCCACCCCCCTATTGCAATGGCTTGAAAAATAGTTTTCCACCTTGGCAGTTTTCGACAGTTTTTCGGGTTCCAAACTTATGGGGCTGTTTTGAGGCCCTAAACAACGGTTTTTGGGGATTTAGGGCCCAAGGGACTGCTGGAGGCACTTCTGTGGGCCGGTAATTTTTTTTTCTTTTCGATTAGACCTTTCCAACGTGCTATCATGTGCCTAAAACAAAGATCGTATGAAAAAGTTACGACCCTGGGAATTTGATGTACTAACTTACCCAAATGGGGCCCACATGACTTTTGGCACTTCATCTCCTAGGGTTAGGTTTTTGAATGTCTAGGGTTTTTTACATTCCTGTTTATTGTAAAAGGTCTCTGGAGCCTCATTGTAACCATGTTCTTGCGAATTACTGCAGTTGTCACATCTCTTCTCAGAGATAAGCTGCCACCATTCCAGCAAGCTTGTTTTACGCTGCATTTTATAGTTTCAACTTATTTCCTTATTGAATAGAAAACCAGTTTTATTGTATATCTGTTATTTGTGTTAAACATCTTTTAATAATCTGTATTCATTTCATTATGCTCATAAGATCCAGATCAGTGGTATTAGAGAATTTTTCTCCTTGTCATCTTAATGCATGTCACCAATGAGGCCAGGGTACAAAGAATTGGGTCTCGAGATTGTTTCTCTTGAGGAAAAAATCTCTCGCATACCCAAGTGACCTCTCATGGCAAGAGAAAATAAAGATGACACGATAAGAGATCCTTTCAAAATGTTGCTTGAGGAATCCCTCATGCAATAGAGGAATGAGATGATGTATAGTTTCACGCAAATCCTTTGGCGGCTACCAACAAGCGATACATCTTTCTCAAGCGGAGGCACTGCCCCATTCAAGGTACAAATCAACTTTGATATTCCTATATTTGAAGGTCAGATAGACGCATATGTTGTAGACAAGTGGTTGAATCTATTAGAAGGGTATTTTTTTTCCATAACTTTTTGAATAGAGAAAATATTACTTTTGCGCTTCTCAAAGTCGTTCCCCGTGTCAAAGATTGGTGGGAAACTTTCTGTGAGAAAAAGGAAACATAAAAAACCTCATTATTTACAGTCATGACCACTTGGGAATCCTTCAGGGATGCTATTAAGGAACAATACTACCCTGTCAGAAGTTATGCCGACTTGTATACCAAATGGACCACACTTTGGCAAGAAAGAGACCAAGCAGTGCCAGAGTTCACAAATATCTTCCATACCTTGTGCACCAAGATGGGTATCAAAGGTTCAGAGTGACATCTGGTGCTCAAGTATTGTGATGCTTTGCATAGATACATCCATTCCAAAATGGAATTTCTGGACATCTCATCCTTGGGCGCGACCTACCGATATGCTGTCAAAATCGAGCAGAAGCTCAAACAAAAGACGTGGCAATTTGGGCCTGGGAACCCCTCACAGAAAAATCTAGGAAAGGGCAGCCCCAACCCACATAACAAAGGACAGAGAAAATATGGATAGTATCAGGACAAACAATCCAAGCCGCAAGCAAATAAGGATACTGGAAAGACAAAGAAAGATACCAGGAAGTGGTGCGACTTCCATAAGAGCCCTTAGCATAACACTGATGACTGTCGCTCAAAGCCGTCACTAGTGGCCCAAGTGAAAGCCTCTGAATTAAATGCGGGTTTTGACTCCGAGTCAGAACCAGAAAGGGGAAGACAGATCATTGACGCAGAACCCAGTGTCATCGTTGCTACCACCAAGCTCCAGCCTGGTGAACCAGATGAGCCAGAAGAAGGAAAGCACCTCTTCCATTCACAGATGTGGGTAAAAGTCACCCCACTACACTTCATCATTGATAGAGGTAGCCAAAAGAAACTCATCTCACCATAGGTTGTTAAGCAGCTGGCCCTGTCAACAACGTCGCACCCACAACCCTACACCATTGGATGGCTCCACCAAGGAAGTGATCTCCGCGTCAGCCAACAATGTCGACTGTCGTACGAAATCAAGCTCTTCAAAGACGAGGTATTGTGTGATGTTTATCCTCTCGAAGTTTGTAATGTTCTTTTGGGCCAACCTTATTTATGGAAACATCATGTTGTATATGAGTCTAGGCCTCGTAGTGTTATTATTACTTTGAATAGGAAATTGTACAAGAAACCCGAGGCAGTCCCTCCTATTGCTATTTCCTTGATCTCTGCCAAGCAATGCATCAAGGTCATCTCTCAGACCGGGAAATTTGTCTTCTTCTTGATTCACTCTCAGAGTGAGCGAAATATCACAGCCACATCCAAGGCCTCTATGACCGATATCTCCACACAACAAAATAAATTGGATAAGGTCATGGAATAATACTCATATATCTTCTCCTCTCCTACCGGGGTACCTCTGCATTGCCAGGTCAAGAATCCCATCAATATGACCCCAAGCGCACTGCTACCCAATGGGCCAGTCTATCGCCGCTCTCTGTTAGAAAACGAGGATATCAAGAGATAGATCCAAGAACTACTCTACAAGGGGCACATCCATCCCAACTCATCCCCTTGTGGGAACCAATCATGTTGGTGCAAAAGAAAGATGGGACTTGGAGACTCTGCATTGATTATCTGGCCCTGAATAAAATCACATTCTGAAACTAGTACCCGATTCCCCAAATCGACGACCTCCTTGATCAGCTCATGGGGGACAAATACTTCAGTAAGATTGTTCTGAAGTTTGGCTACCACCAGGTCCCAATAGAACAAATAGATGTATGGAATACTTCCTTCAAGTCAAAAGAAGGTCTTTTTGAATGGTTGGTCATGCCCTTTAGTTTTCCAAATTCTCCAACAACTTTTATGAGGATGATGGACGATGTCCTATGAAATTTCACCAATACTTTTGTAGTGGTGTATCTGGATGATATCCTCATCTACAACAAGACTTGGGCAGAACACTTGCAACATATTCAACAGTTTATGGACACCCTGCAACAACACAAACTATATGCAAACTTGGAAAAATGCTCCTTTGTCATGGACATGGTCCATTACTTAGGCTACATCACTAATAAACATGATGTGCATGTGGATCTAGCCAAAATATAGGTCATCCGTGACTGGCCAGCCCCAACCACACTCACTGAATTTCAGAGCTTCTTGGGCATCACCAATTTCTATCGCAGGTTCTTGCTGGGTTTCTCTCATATCGCATGGGCCCTCAACCAAGTAACCAAGGGTGGAGGTAAGGAAAATTTTGTGTGGGGCCTATCCCAAAAAAAAGCCTTCTATGACTTGAAGAAGTGTTTGTGCTCATCCCCAGTATTTTCATTACCGGACAGATCGAGACAGATGCTTCAGACTATGTCGTGGGCATCGTCTTCACTCAACACGTTCACCTTGTGGCATATCATAGTGAGACAGTATCAGATGTTGTCTGTAAGTACCCTACTTATGGAAAAGAAATGTACTCCATTGTGAAAGTCTACCACAAGTCTGTCGCCAATGGAGACATTACATTCTTGGGAAGGAGACAGTCATCCACACTGATCACAAGCCACTACAGTTCATGCAGATCCAAGGCAAATTGTAGAATGATCACCATCATAAGTGGTCAACATACTTACAACAGTTCCACCTCAACATCATGTATAAAACATGAAGTACCAACCGAGTTGTTGACTTCCTCATCTGACCTCCAGTCATGACACTCACCACGATGCTAGAATCTTGTGGTCACGAGTCCTCTGGATGGCCCCACCTCTACGAGATAGACCCTGACTTCTCCACCACCTACCAAATGTTGGGAGCCAACTTAGTGTTCGCTAATTTCCATCTTCAGAATGAGATATTGTGTCTTCTGGGCCATCTCTGTGTTCCATCAAGTGAGCACGTGAAGCTGATTTGGGAAGCTCACTACAGTCGGGTGGTAGGACACTTTGGTGTCGAAAAGACAGTGCCAGTTCTGCAAAAACATTTGTACTGGCCGAAAATTTGACATGATATCGACAAGTATATCAGGTCCTGCTCTGCCTGTGCTATTTCCAAACCGACCACTAAGAAACAAGGCATGTACACCCTAACAGGCAATGGGAATCCATCTCAATGGACTACATGTCAGGCCTCCCATCCACCATGAGGGGAAGTGACTGTGTTTTTGTGGTTGTTGATCACTTTTCCAAGATGGCGATTCTAGCCCCCTATAAGAAGAACATCACAACAAAATCC
This sequence comes from Picea engelmannii, assembly GCA_009831015.1. Classification (NCBI taxonomy): domain Eukaryota; kingdom Viridiplantae; phylum Streptophyta; class Pinopsida; order Pinales; family Pinaceae; genus Picea; species Picea engelmannii. Next base: position 41,960 of record ML795136.1, read on the forward strand.
ACTGCCAAGCTCTTCTTTGAACGAGTATGGGTACATTTTGGGATCCCACAAACCATTATCTTAGACTGTGACAGTCAATTTCTTAGCTCATTTTGGTCTAGCCTCTGGTCACTGCTAGATACCAAGCTCACTAAATCCACTGCCTTCCACCCCCCGACAGATGGCCAAATTGAGGTCGTCAATCGGATGGTCGTACATATTCTTCATATGTACAATTCAAAACACCCCCGCACATGGGATGAGAGTATTCCCTATGTCCAACATAGCTACAACCGAGCCCTACATAGATCAATTGGCCACAACCCCTTTCAGGTGGGGTTGAGATTCCAACCATTGGGCCCCATGGATGTTGCACTACCCATGGAAACCACCTCGATCAACTTGTCCCCTGCTACACCAGAAACTGAAAAAGCCACCCGGTTCATTGAGAGGATCCAACACATCTGCCAACAGGTTCAGGATATTCTATAGAAGTGTAATTCCAAGTACAAGCAGCGCCATGATCAACATTGGGTGCCACATAAGTTTCAGGTGGGTGACAAAGTTTGGTTGCATTTGCATAAAGAATTCCTTACAGGGCCCATCGGAAGCTTCACCCACTTTGTTATAGGTCGTACACCATCACAAGGTTGTGGGTGACAATGCTTTTAAGCTCAACATCCCCCCCTTCCTTAGTCTGCATCCATTATTCAACATGGCTCTCCTTTGGCCATATTTCCCACCATTACTGGACACCTCAGAGATAATAGGGCAGTTGAAACCAACAGAGCTCAACCTTGAATGCATGCAACATGAATCTAATGATCATATTATGGACACAAAGATCAAGGTCACTCGACAACAAAGGATCCAACTTTATCAAGTCGTCAAAGCAGGGCAACTCTTGCACCAAGGAAAGTGGCTCACCCGGGGCCAAATTCTGCAGAAATTTCCTCATCTGATGGGGGAACTCAATGCAATGGAGACCATTGATTCCTAAGGAGGGAGGATTGATCCAGGTGGATATCAGTGGCCACCCACCTATTCCACTGGCTTGAAAAATAGTTTTCCACCTTGGCAGTTTTCCGACAGTTTTCCGGGTTCCAAACGTTCGGGGCCATTTTGAGGCCCTAAACGACATTTTTTGGGGATTTGGGGTCCAAGGGATTGCCAAAGGCATTGCCTTGGTGTAACACCCTATTTCCCCCAGATTGTAAATATAACTGGACTGGCCAAGGACTATGGAAAACTCATAAGTATGAATATGTGATGTAAATGGACCTGTAGGAAGAGGTCAATGAATGTGAATAATATTTTGAATTTATTGCAGGACTACTGAGAGGGGATGTGCAAAAAAGAGACCACGATGCCGGTGGAAGGCTCCTGAAAAGGTGGCGTTAACTTCCACACTGAATGAATACCGTATTTGGACTCCACTGGCCCGGAGGACCAAAAGCGGCTCGCTGGCCCCCAAATTTAATGTCTCGTAGGCTGGTAGGCGGGCGACTTGATGAGGGATGGGATGGTGAACCGCCCATCCATAGAGCCGTCAGGCTTGATCGGCGCGAGGGTAATCGTGCCACACACAACCTCGCGAGAGGATAAGGCGTATGGTAGAAGCGATGGAAGGGGGGAAGACGCGAGGGGAACTCTGGCATTTTTTACGCAGAGTGAGTGATAACAGAGAGGAAGGATTGCAACCTTCACTCCTGGTCATTGGCAGACGAAGAGATGCAGTCTTGACAACATCGTGGTCTCATCTCGGGGGTGGCTAGTGGTAAATCCATCAGGAGTCGCTACGCCTACGGTTGGGTGGAGACAAGCACCCCTCTCAACAGTTGCACCTACTTCTGGTGTTATTTCTGATAAGTATTTTATGTATTACATCTTGAAAATTCATATACTGATATACATATACTCACAACACTGTGAAATTGTGAACGATTTTAGTGTAAGAATGTATGTGTAGTGTTTTGTTAATAATTAATGGGCATATGCTTGTAATAGAGGAAGCCATGCATGACTTACGACAATAACAATGAATCTAGTCATGCCCAGTCGTTCTCGGGAAGTTGTTTTCCCCTTATCTGCTTCCGAAAATGCCCCGGTAGGGATCCCTTCACAGAGATTCCCTCCTTAGAAAAGTTCACCAAGAACCCATAACAGGGACTTGATCGCGCAGGTCTTATTAACCCTGTGTGAGGAGGAACGACCCTCTTAAGGTTCCGAGATAGTAGTATTGTGAGATGTAACGAGTCGACGGATGAGATCTCGTCGGAGGACCCATAGCCATTCACGACCATTAGATCATCGTGAGCAATGAGAAATCGGGATCGTAGATCCCAAGACCCAAAAGAACATTTGAACCAATGATCTTCCCACATCCACGAAGTGGTGGAAGATGCACACGATGGGACAATCCGAGCCGTTGGATCGAGTTAAGATACTCGGAGTCTAGTCTCCGGAGTGTGCACAGGAAGAACAAATATGGGTCGTTAGATCTGGGATAGATACCCGACAGCTGTTGGATCTGGATAAGTCACGCGGGAGTTAACTCCGTGAACAAGAGGAGGAGTCCTGGGAGAATCATCGGGATATCAGAGTCATCGGGGTTTGAAGGTCAAGAGAATCGAGACCTTGTAGGTCACGAAATCTCGAGAAAGGATCCTAGTCGTTGATCTTGGCAGGACACGCGTCAGACATCAGGACAGGAGTTGGGATTTAACCCATCGGGGATTCCAGGAGTGAAGAGATCGTTGCATCAGGATTCACGATCCGCGAAATCCCGATAAGCTCAGAACCGTCCATTAGCAGGGACACGTGTCGGAAAATCTGAGGAAGTCGTGAATCGGAGAATCGGGGTCCCCGAAGGAAAGAACCTCTTGCATGTTGGAATCGCGATTCGCGATATCCCGACGGGAGCTTTGAACCGTCCATCGGCGAGGACGCGTGGCAAGAGATCCCGAAGAGTCGGAGTATGGACATCGGTGTTTCCGGAAGCAAGAAACTCTTGCAACTTGAAGTCGCGATCCGTGATATCCCGAAGGGAGAGCCGTGTGGGCCACAGTGGGAGATAGTGGAGGACAGGTGTTACCATATCGGGGTTTGGGATTTGGAGAGTTCCATGAACTAGTACAACGGGAATCACGATATCCCGATACATGATTTCCTGATTTGTCACAGGAGTGTGGGTCACAATGGAGGACAGGTGTCGTGCGCATTTTTCGTATCGACATATCGGGGAATCGGGGTTTGCGAGAGCAAGGAAATCTTGCCGCTTGGAATCGCGATATGCGATTTCCCGACACGATCTGAACCGTTCATTATGGAGGACGCGTGTCAGTAGATCCAGAAGGTTCGGGGTTCAGAGCATCGGGGATTTCGAAGGGAAGAAACCCTCGTACATTGAAATCGCGATGCGTGAAATCCCGATAGGAGATTTGTGTGGACCCCAGGTGGAACTAGCGGAGGACCGGTGTCAGACCTCCTGGAAGAGTCGGGAATCGGCAAATCGGAGTTCCTGAGAACAAGGAATTCGAGACATTTCAAGTCCCGAACTTCGGAGAAAATCGAGACCGTTCATTTAGAGGACACATAGTAGAGATCTGCGCCGTCGAAGAAAATCCCGACCAAGAGTTAACCCATCAACGTTTGGAGTTAATCGAGATATCGGGGATCCCCGGGACAAGTGAATTGTGCACCTTGGATTCGCGATCTGCGAAACCCCGATTAGTGGGGAACAAATGTCAGCTTGACGGAGAATCAATGTTCGAGAGATCGGGAAAACTACGGGTAAGTGTTTTACGACCTTGGAAACCCCGTAGCCCCGACGAGAGGTAGGCCTACGGACCCAGACTTAGTGGTCACATTGACCAGGGCTTATCCTAGAGGGCTAGAGCACATCGGGGATCGGTGATTCAAGTTGCCAGAACATTGTGGGTGTCAAAACCCCGATAGAAGAAACCCCGATAGAAGCATATGATGGTGGTCATAGGAACGCAGGTCACGTGGACCAGCAGTACGCTAGAAGGGGCTGGTGGAAAAAGGAACATAAGACACCAGTTATGTGTAGAGAGTCGGTTAGGTAAATAGAAGACCTGTGAATCGGGGATTCTCATTATTGAGAAAACAACGAAATTTTTTGATTATAGGTAGTGGGTGTGTTACAAAGTGGTATCAGAGCATGGTTACAACACTCGGCCTGATTGGGCTCATACACCAGTCACACATAAACCCCGTACGAAACACTCCTATGAGGAGTAATCCCCCTGACTTAACTATCTTGACCAGGATTAAAAAACTTGGAATATGAAAACCCGATTGTGTAGGCATGTGAAAGAGTTATGAAATTATGTGCAAATTATAAAAAGTATTTAACTCTCGACTAATATCCAGTGTTTGTCTTTTCACTCAAGCGGACGAGCAACTGTGGGAATCTACAAACGCAGAGTATGGTGACTCACCAAGAGGTGGGAGAAGGCTCCCACAACAGGGATGAAGAGTCTGATGAAAGAAGAGCAATAGGAACCCCTCCAGACTTAGCTGAGACGGTGAGGAGTCTCATGGCTGAATTGCAAAGCTGCAAGGCCGATAATGAAAGAATGAGGAAAGAGAAAGAAAAGCAAACCGAGATTAATGCAGTTTTACTGCAGAGCTTATCCGACCTACAGTGACGAATGCAACATGAACCTGAGACGCAGAATCGTGATCATGTCAGTGGCCACACTGAGAGAAGAACATCCAGAAAGGTCCACCCAGAGGTAAAGGACCAGTGCCAGACGATTCCACTGAGAAGGAAACTAACGATTCAGAAGGCTCTTCCAGCAGCATGACCAGTTCCTATTCTCAAAAGAAATAGAAGAAGCAAAAGAATTCTAAGAGTCATAAATTTGATGAATTCAAAAAGGCTAAACCTCCCTCCTTCGATGGTGAGATAAATAAGGGAGAGGAAGCTGAGGCTTGGCTACTTGGACTGAAGAAATATTTCAGAGTCCATGATTTCTCAGAGAAATTGAAGGCCTGAGTGGCCACTTTCAACCTGAATGGAAAGGCTTCCATTTGGTGGGAAGACCTTAAGAATATGAAAGGGGTCCGCGAGGAAGACCTGTCTTGGAAACGGTTCGAGAAGTACTTCCGGAAGAAGTATTTGTCGGAAAGGTATTTC
>ML795136.1:50614-72668 GCA_009831015.1 Picea engelmannii
GTAACACCCTGTTTCCCCCAGATTGTAAATATAACTGGACTGGCCAAGGACTATGGAAAACTCATAAGTATGAATATGTGATGTAAATGGACCTGCAGGAAGAGGTCAATGAATGTGAATAATATTTTGAATTTATTGCAGGAATGTTGAGAGGGGATGTGCAGAAAAGAGACCACGATGGTGGTGGAAGGCTCCTGAAAAGGTGGCGTTAACTTCCACCCTGAATGAATACCGTATTTGGACTCCACTGGCTCGGAGAACCAAAAGCAGCTCGCTGGCCCCCAAATTTAATGTCTCGCAGGCTGGTAGGTGGGCGACTTGATGAGGGATGGGATGGTGAACCGCCCATCCGTAGAGTCGTCAGGCCTGATCAGCACGACGGTAATCGTGCCACACGCAACCTCGCGAGAGGATAAGGCATATGGCATAAGCGATGGAAGGGGGGCAGATGCGAGGGGAACTCTGGCAGTTTTTACGCAGAGTGAGTGATAGCAGAGAGGAAGGATTGCAACCTTCGCTCCTGGTCACTGGCAGACGGAGAGACGCAGTCTCGACAACATCGTGGTCTCAGCTCGGGGGTGGCTAGTGGTAAATCCATCAGGAGTCACTACGCCTACAGTTGGGTGGAGACGAGCACCCCTCTCAGCAGTTGCACCCACTTCTGGTGTTATTTCTGATAAGTAGTTTATGTATTACATCTTGAAAATTCATATACTGATATACATATACTCACAACACAGTGAAATTTTGAACGATTTTAGTGTAAGAATGTATGTGTAGTGTTTTGTTAATAATTAATGGGCATATGCTTGTAATAGAGGAAGCCATGCATGACTTACGACGATAAAAATGAATCTAGTCATGCCCAGTCGTTCTCGGGAAGCTGTTTTCCCCTTATCTTCTTCCGGAAATGCCCCGGTAGGGATCCCTTCACAGAGATTCCCTCCTTAGAAAAGTTCACCAAGAACCCAGAACAGGGACTTGATCGCGTAGGTCTTATTAACCCTGTGCGAGGAGGAATGACCCTCTTAAGGTTCCGAGATAGTAGTATTGTGAGATGTAACGAGTTGACAGATGAGATCTCGTCGGAGGACCCATAGCCATTCACGACCATTAGATCATCGTGAGCAACGAGAAATAGGGATCGTAGATCCCAAGACCCAAAAGAACATTTGAACCAATGATCTTCCCACATCCACGAAGTGGTGGAAGAGGCACACGATGGGACAATCCGAGCCGTTGGATCGAGTTAAGATACTCAGAGTCTAGTCTCTGGAGTGTGCGCAGGAAGAACAAATATGGGCCGTTAGATCTGGGATAGATACCCAACAGCCGTTGGATCTGGAGAAGTCACGCAGGAGTTAACCCCGTGAACAGGAGGAGGAGTCCCGGGAGAATCATCGGGATATCAGAGTCATTGGGGTTTGAAGGTCAAGAGAATCGAGACCTTGTAGGTCACGAAATCCCGAGAAAGGATCCTAGCCGTTGATCTCGGCAGGACACGCGTCAGACATCAGGACAGGAGTCGGGATTTAACCCATCGGGGATTCCAGGAGTGAAGAGATCGTTGCATCAGGATTCGCGATACGCGAAATCCTGATAAGCTCAGAACCGTCCATCAGCAGGGACACGTGTCTGAAAATACGAGGAAGTTGTGAATCGGAGAATCGGGGTCCCCAGAGGCAAGAACCTCTTGCATGTTGGAATCGCGATTCGCGATATCCCGATGGGATCTTTGAACCGTCCATCGACGAGGACGCGTGGCAAGAGATCCCGAAGAGTCGGAGTATGGACATCGGAGTTTCCAGAAGCAAGAAACTCTTGCAACTTGAAGTCGTGATCTGCGATATCCCGAAGGGAGAGCCGTGTGGGCCACAGTGGGAGATAGTGGAGGACAGGTGTTACCATATCGGGGTTTGGGATTTGGAGAGTTCCGTGAACTAGTACAACGGGAATCACGATATCCCGATACACGATTTCCTGATTTGTCATAGGAGTGTGGGTCACAATGGAGGACAGGTGTCGTGCGCATTTTTCGTATCGGCATATCGGGGAATCAGGGTTTGCGAGAGCAAGGAAATCTTGCCACTTGGAATTGCGATACGCGATTTCCTGACACGATCTGAACCATTCATTACGGAGGATGCGTGTCAGTAGATCCAGAAGGGTCGGGGTTCAGAGCATCGGGGATTTCGAAGGGAGGAAACCCTCGTACATTGAAATCTCGATGCGTGAAATCCCAATAGGAGAGTTGTGTGGAAGCTAGGTGGAACTAGCGGAGGACTGGTGTCAGACCTCCGGGAAGAGTCGGGAATCGACAAATCGGAGTTCCTGAGAACAAGGAATTCGAGACATTTCAAGTCTCGAACTCCAGAGAAAATCGAGACCGTTCATTTAGAGGACACATAGTAGAGATTTGCGCCGTCGGATAAAATCCTGACCAAGAGTTAACCCATCGGCGTTTGGAGTTCATTGGGATATTTGGGATCCCGGGGACAAGTGAATTGTGCACCTCGGATTCGTGATCCGCGAAACCCCGATTAGTGGGGAACAACTATAAGCTTGACGAAGAATCAATGTTCGAGAGATCGGGAAAACTATGGGTAAGTGTTTTACGACCTTGGAAACCCCGTAGCCCCGACGAGAGGTAGGCCTATGGACCCAGACTCAGTGGTCACATTGACTAGGGCTTAGCCTAGAGGGCTAGAGAACATCGGGGATCGGTGATTCAAGTTGCCAGAACATTGTGGGTGTCAAAACCCCGATAGAAGAAACCCCGATAGAAGCATATGACAGTGGTCATAGGAACGCAGGTCATGTGGACCAAAAGTACGCTAGAAGGGGCTGGCGGAAAAAGGAACATAAGACCCCAGTTATGTGTAGAGAGTCGGGTAGGTAAATAGAAGACCTGTGAATCGGGGATTCTCATTGTTGATAAAACAACGAAATTTTTTGATTATAGGTAGTGGGTGTGTTACACTTGGGCTAGTCGAATTTTTTTCTTCTCGGTTAGACCTTTCCAACGGGCTATTGTGTGCCTAAAATGGAAATCGTATGCAAACGTTACGACCCCAGGTAGTTGATGTACTAACTTACCCAAACGAGGCCCACATGACTTTTGGCACTTCATCTCCTAGTGTTAGGTTTTTTGATGTCTAGTGTTTTTGAAATTACTGTTTATTGTAAAAGGTCTCCAGAGCCTCATTGTAACCATCTTATTGCGAATGAGTGCAGCCATCACATCTCTTGTCAGAGATAAGCTGCAACCATTCCAACAAGCTTGTTTTCCGCTGCATTTTACAGTTTCAGCTTATTTCCTTGTTGAATAGAAAACCAATTTTATTGTATCTCTATTATTTTGTGTTAAGCATCTTTTAATAATCTGTATTCATTTCGTTCTTCTTATAAAATATGGATCATGACATCCAGGTCAGAAATTTAAACAGTAAGGGAAAATCAATGTCTAATATCTCACCCGATTTTGAGATCAATGGTTCAAATTTAAAAGAATGTTATAGCAGTAAAATAGTCAAATTTCTATAATTTTTTCGAGTTTTTGAAGGTCACAAAATTGCAGGGAAATTTTGAGGCCCTAAACGATGTTTTAATCCAATCAAATCCCACAAGAACAATGATTTGTTTCTGTATCTTAAATAAAATATCTCGAGGAGAGTTTTCCAACGAGCTAAGCCATTCACAAAATGGAGTTCATATGAGAAAGTTACAGCTGAAATAATCAAGATAAAATTTTTGACACCATTTTATTTTTGGAGGGCATAACTCCTTGCTTAAAAGTCTATTTGGGGCATATGAGTAGTACATGTAAAGATATTGAACCACATAATACAACCATACAAACATAATTGGGATCTAGGTACATAAAAATGTGTAGAAAGAGAAATAAGACACTTGTAGAATACAAGGATAAAAATGTAAAACAATCAAAACTTCCGTGGGTCATAACTATCAGTCCAGAGCCTGGTTGAGGGTGGAACTTGGAAAACTCATTTAGTAGGTAGTAATGGGAATACCCAATTTATATTTTGACAAAATCCCAAAAGGATTTTGTGTAGGGATGCATGAACATGGATAAAATTGCTAAGCCAGGAGAAAGCCCAAAGGGGCAAATTGTCGTTTCCAGATTGTTGCAGTTTTTGACTGGAGCGTCAATTTGAAAATCAAAGAGTTATTGTGACTTCAATGTTAGTATATTATCTATCTAATGTGGAAAATTTTCCTCATTTCCTAACTTAATTACCTATAAATGTGGCCAAAGTTGGTGTTTGAGATTATTTTGGATTTGGAAGAAGGTGCACAAAAAGGGGTAATTGGCATTCAATTGACTATAAATTTTTGCTCGCTGCTCATAATTGAGAAAGGAAGTAGTCATTGGAAATCTATTGGATAGTAGGATATATATACCCATTCATATTTTAGTATTGATCCAAAGGATCCTCAAATAATTAGAAAGAAGGTTTATGGTGAACTTAAAGGACACCATTGAGTAGAATGGAATTTCAAGAGGCCATAAATTTTGGCCCGTAAATCAGATTGAAGCATGGTATGGTCATTGGAAAGATAATCCTAATGGAAGGTCTAATTTACCTAGGGGAAGCATCGATTTTCTCCATAAATTTGTAGGAGGAAGTGGAATTGGATTACATGAACCATGTAACTACTCAATATAAGGATTTTTCCAAATAATGCCAAAATTTGGAGAAACGTTCCCAGCGAATAGAGATAAGTTCCATAGGTGATTGCTAGGTAAGAAAGAGTATTGAAACTCATTATAGTGCCTATGAATAATTGTAGGGGAACATTTGAAGTATAGTAGTTTGGAAAATTAAAAATAGGTTGAGCTTATTAACAATCCATTGATTAATAAGTAGAGGAGCACTCTAGTGAAGAGTGTTGTGTGAAGGATTGCTAGCAAGAGAATAGGATTACACCAATGAACATTGTGTGGGTATGTTACGAATTAATCCTAGGGTCCACTTGACAGGGAAGCAGGTCAAGCTTGTGCAATTAGCTAAATCATCAAAGAGATGTAAAAAACAAAAAAGTGCAAAGTTGCAGGGCAAGTGATGCAAGGTTGACAAGGTCTAATAAGATCGAAGAATAGTAATATTCAACTGATATAGAGTTTGAACAATGTGCAAAGGAAAATCAATAGAGATTCTCACATAAAGCATGAATCCATTTGGTGAAGACTGTTAATGCATGCACAAGGAGTTAAGGAGGACTCCATTGCCTTGAAGGTAGAAATGTAGTGAAGGATACAAGCTTGCTAAAGAGAAGGAAAAATGATTCATGAGATGAGGTGTGACTCATAGAGTGGACGAGTCATCTCTATGTGCAAGTACATGAATTCAAGAGAAAAAATTCTTAGATATGATTTAGCTACTCTTGTCTAAAAAGTATCCAAAGCAAGAAAGTTGCCTCTATTATCACAGTGCGCAGCAAAAGTAGGGTATAGGTGCCAATGGAGGAGTGTAGCATTCCAATTGGAGCAAAGTGGTCTTGAGTGGCTAGGTAGTACTTCACAAAGAATCACTCAATGAAGTGAAGAGAGGTATTTAAATTTGAACAAATGCATAGATGACAAAGAATATTAGAAATATGACATAAAAATAAATATTTCAAAATGTGGGAATGTCAATCATTGATATTAGCATTTCAAGACTGGTTTGGTCAAGGAAATGGGGAGCAGTTAATTACATTGCAGTGTTAATATTCAACTAATGAAGCTATGCATATTGATAATTTAGCCAAAACACGTTGGGACCGGATTCTATGCATAAAAGAAGTAGTTGTGAGATGGCAACACTAATGGATCTAGTGCCTAGAAATGTGGAATGGCCAAGTGGGGGCTTGTCTAGTAGGTTCAAAATAGGGGTTAGTGGTGCACAATTGAGCATAATGGAAATGCTCAAGGTAGTGAGATTCTATAGAAAAATCCATCTACAAGAACAACCAAATACACGAATAAATCTGAAACAAATATGCATTGGAATGTGTGATAGAAAGGATGCATGAAGCATACAATAAAGATATAATGCATGTGCATGAAATATGCATGAAGGATAAAATGATTGGTGCATATTGATGTGCATATGTGCATGTGGACATGCCTGAACATGCTTGTGGCATGCTTGTATATTGATAATGGTCTATTGCTATGTGTGAATAATGATGTCATGTTATTCGAGTATGACTAATGATGGATTGTGTATCCATGAAATTTTTTATAGCATGGATGAAAACTATGTTGATGAGGTTGCTACTATATGTAAAATCCATCCATAGGAAGACAAAGGATGATGGTAAGATGCTGATCAAAAGTTAGTGAAGGGAGACTGCAAGCTTCTACAAAATATCAGTTGATCAAGTAGCATCAAGCAATGCGATAACAACCATGCATGTATGTCTTTGGGTTATTTATGATGCGTAAATGATTAAGGGAATTGAGGTTAGAATTCCCTCGGTGAAAATTAAATATTTGAATTGATGAGAAGAGGCAAAGGGTCTTGAGTATACACATTCTGTTGATGCTAGAATGCATTCATGCAAAATGTAATTGCATATTATGCTATGTTGGTTATGAAACTATAACCAAGTCAAGTTGGGAGAATATATTCCTGCTATAACAATGAATGTATGGTATTCCAGATTCAATGCAAGGATGCATTGTCTAGTTGTGGCCATGATTATTGGAACATTGGTTTTATTTATTGGTAAATTTTAATTGCATTATGAAAACATTGGTTTGTTGATAATGCATGTACAATGACTGATAGTTTCATTCTACATAATATGACTAATGGTTGAATTCCATTTATTTACGTGCATAATGGATGAAAATGATTGAGTTGTTGGTAAATTACAATTCTAAGATCTTTTCATGAACTTCTGAAAATATGCATGAGTGTTAACAATATTGTTTGGCTGCAAAAAAGTTGAGAAAATTTTAGGTAGAGTAGTCTTGGAAATGGCAGGGATGTAAGCCCATAAGGAAGACCAATAACTACTACTACAAGAGACAAACATATTGAGCACAAATCTCATGCCTGGTAAATTTTATTTTTTTGTATAGTACAGATTTGAGAAATCAATAATTGAGAATTGTTATATTATGATAACAATTTATTTGGATGAAATAAAATAAGAAAAATTGCAAGAAAAATGGTCATGGATATATGGTAGTGGTGTAATTCCATAAGGAACACTAATTTATGTCGTTAGAAGAGCCAAACATCTTGAGAAGAAATCTTGTGGTTGGGAAACTTTGTTTCCTATATGTAAAATAGATTTGGAAATTAATATGTAAAAATTGCTATGATGATATCTCATGATGATTGTATGTGTGTGATACAGATGAGATGATGGCTATTAAAGCTGGAAAGGAGGCTAATCCTATGAAATTGGAACCTTATGATCACCACAAGTTACAAATTCCCAGTGAAAAATAGGGTAGTAAGTTAGCACCCCTTGCGCAAGAACACCTTGGAAAAGCATGGATCGCCCAAGGGACTGTGTAGTAGTGAAGGGGATTCCCGATTCTGGAGGGTGAGGATGGAAAGGGGGGTGGAACTCAAGAATACATATGACATAGTGGTTGGGATCATGAGGGTGTGTCAGAAAGGAACAATGAGCTAAATTCTTGTCGTGGTTGCTCGTAAAATAGAGAAACAACCGCATGGATAAGTGATTGTAATCATTGTGATAATCATGTTGAAACATGGGTAAATTGTCATTCAATGCATTCTAAGTTTTTCTTTATTCATTGTTTCTTATTTTGCCTGGATGATGTTTCTACATCTGTGTTTTTATGTGATTGAGTGCTTTTATGTTTCTGTTTCATCGTCACTATATATGTTTAAGTTGATTGTGTTATGTTTTAATTGTTATGGGAAGTTGCATGAGATTGTATGAAATGATTGTGTATTTTGTTTCCACCAGAGATGTGTTAAGATGTTGTGCAAGAGGCACAATTGAAACTATTTGATAGTTGGAGATTCCACTATCACAACTGGAGCTTCTGGAGCCGCAACTTAGAGACTTCTTGTCCAACCTTGTACTAGAACCCTAGAAGGGAAGTGGTACAACCTGAAGGCCTATAGTGCAGAGAAGGGGTACACTTCATTGGGTTGTGTAGGTTGAAGGGAATGAGAGCTTGTTGTTTGAAATTGTTGTGGAAATCAACAAAGTATAAAATATATTGCAACTGAAGTTCTTGTAATCACAACTCAGAGACTTCCTATCTAACCTTGTACTGGAACCCTGGAAGGGAAGTGGTACAAATTGAAGGACTGCAGTGCAGAGAAGGGGTACACTTCCTTGTGTTGTGTAGGTTGAGAGGAATGAGAGTTTTTTGGTTGGAATTATTGTGAAAACCGAAAAATAATATTGCATCTGGAGATAGAGAAAGGCGGTGCAGGCCATGAAAACAAAATGAAAGATCGTTGGATGGAATAATTGCCAAAATGATGAATTGTGAAATTATCTTACGTGGGTTGGGCCATGGAGCCTAAGTATCTATGGTTTTTGGGTTGGAGTGCCTATGTATGTATATCTTTCTTGGGCTAGGGTGCCTACATAATTTTTTTTAGGAAGGAATGTCTGTGAGATTTTGGGCCAGGAAGCCTATATGATTGATTAATGGATCAAGAGCCAGAATTGTAAAGTGAATGAACCCCTGTAGGGTGTTGTGCATTGAGGACAATGCAAAAATAATGGGGAGGGGATGTAACCTAGATTTAATCCCCAAAAATTATAATTTAATTGTATAAATATGATTTATGCTAGTGAGCCGATGTGTTTGGATGAAGATCCCATATTGGTTTAATGTGGTCGAAGGTCGAATAGTAAATTAGGTGCATTGAAATAACTAATAAAAATAGTAATCACCGTCTGTGATACAAAAATGATGAAGAATGATGGGGGGGTATGATTCCACAAGAGAGAGGGATCCAAGGGGGAGTTACTCATGGGTATTAATCCAAACCCACATTCCTGAATTATTATTATCATTGTGTAAACCTTCTATTTGTTATTGAGTGTTCCTAAAGCCAATCATTAAACTCTTGTAAGAGGGTGGGTGTGAGGAGTCACATCCCATAGTTATTGGAGAGCATGGGAATGGGTACAATCAGTTTGGGGAAGAGTGTAAGTCAATTCAAGCAAACAAACAAAGAGAGAAAATGCATATGACTAAGGGGGGAATTTTATGGACAGTCATGTTTTTGCATGGAGAATAATTTTTACTTGCAGATTTTGGACAACAAGAGAGGTGATGAGTGTTGGGAAGAGCACCAACCATGTTTGGATTGAAGGAATACATTGTTGGGATGTGTTTTATGTTGAGAAGGAGGCTTGTGTGCCTATAAATCAGTCTATAAGCCTGTGAAACATTTTATGTTGTGACTATGACTCAAGAGCCTTGTGAGAGCTGTTGTGAGCAATCCTGGAGTGCCTGAGAGGTTTTCTAGTCAACCAGATGCATTGGATCCCTGTAGGGAAGTGGGAAGGCCCGAGGGACTCTGTTAAGTGAAGGGGGATCCCATTCCTTGGGTTGTGCAGTTTGTCGGAAACAGATTGGAACCTAGGTTTTGGGGTTGTTGTGTGTGGAGAGTGGATAGATAGAGGGTCATATCTTCTTGTGTAGACATAGCCTCAGCTCGGGGGTGGCTTGATGTTGAGAGGAAGCAAACAACAATGCCTATGGTTGGGAGGTTCATCCTTCACATGCAACCAATTGGTTATCTATTGACATATAAGTTCTTTGTTGTGTTTATTATGAAATTCCATTGTGTAAATGGTTTATATGGATGATGTGTGTTTATTTTTTCTTGAGCAGTTGCATTCATGTTTTAATATATGTTATTAGATTCATTTAGAACCGTGGTATCAGTCAAATGGTTAAATTTTGTGTGATTTGTAGCTGGTAAGCTACGGGAAATTAATAAGCAGAAAATCTTATGTTTTAATGTTTATTCCACATATGATGTTACTCAGCTGGGGGTTGGATGCATTACATGGAGATAGTCACATGTGGACCTTTAAGAATATTTTGGAGGGTCGAAAATGCTAACAATAATTGGGGGTTGATGTTGGGTATGTGTTATATTCTTTGCATGGTTAGAAGTAGTGTCTACATTGTGTCGGGCGTGCAGGGGGATAATAAGGGGGTGAAGCGCCCCCTTTCCCAAGGGGTCACAGGGGGACATGATCCCCCTTGCACGGGGGTTCGGAGGCAACGCCCTCAAAAAAATATTTTTTGGTGGTTTTTGCATCCATTTTTGGGCGATTTTTCGGCACATGGTTTTCATCGATGGTTTTCTATTTCCAGTTAAGGAATTAGGGTTGTTGACTAATCCGGGTTATTGGAATAGGGTTTTGGATGCTATGAGATCCTATATGTATATTGTATTGCAAACATTGTATGATGTGAACGAATGTAGAATATGTTGATTTTCCGGGTGTGGGTTTCCAGGGGAAAAATCTCTGTGTAATGTGTGTATTTGTCATTGTATCTTTTATGTTCTTTTATTGAAAATATGTTTGCAGTAAATAATTGTACAAGGTTAAAATCTACATTTTATATCAAAGAAATTATTGGCTTCAGGGGGATGCTTTTGTGGTTCGGGGTTTGGATCAGGACTTTGATAAGACTTGTTATAGTGGGAGATCTACAATATTGATTCTTCAAGTGAAAAGAAATGGTGAGCAGTTCAAAAATAAAGATTGATAAATTTAATGGGAAAAGTTTTGAGTTGTGGAAGCTCAATATGGAAGATATGTTGGTAGAAAGAGATCAATGGATCACGGTGGATTGAGGTACTGTACCTACAGGAATGCCAATAGATGACTGAAAAAATTTGGATCGGAAGGCAAAGAGAACAATCTGATTGTGTCTCTCAGATTCAATATTACTTAATGTGTCAAGAGAAACTACAACCAAGGAGTTATGGGATAATTTGGGGAACTTGTATCAGTCTAAGTCCTTGGTAAATAAATTGTTCTTGCAGAAGAAGATGTATAACATGAGGATGAGAGATGGAGACTTGGTGAAAGAGCATCTGAATGCCTTCAATACTATGGTAAGTCAATTATTATCTATTGATATTAAAATTTTAGATGAAGATAAGTGTATCAATTTATTGTGTTGTTTACTAGACTCATGGGGTAGTCTGGTTGTGGCCATAGGTAGTAATACAACTACCTTTAGTTTCAATGACATGGTCGCATCCTTTTTGTCGGAGGAGACGAGACAAAATAACATGGAAGGACATAGCACAAATGCATTATTTGCAAGAGGACGCTCCCAGGAAAGAAACAGATCTAAGTCCTCAAGTGGGAGATCTAAATCTAAGGGTAGATGTAAATATCCCGAAAAGTTTGTAAAGGTATGTTGGAGATGTGGAAAAGAAGGGCACTTCAAGAAGCAATGTAGATCCAAAAATGTTGAGAAAGTGAAGGGATCTAAAGGTTCTCCCTCTATAGAAGAAAATACCTCCAAGGAAGAAGGAGGGGATGTGTACTTGGCTTCTTCAAGAACACATGTATTTCATGAGGCATGACTGATTGAATCAAGTGCATCATTTCATAGGACTCCCCACAGGGAGTGGTTTTTTGAATATGAAAGGTATGATGGAGGTAATGTTTTCCTAGTTGATGAATCGAAAACCAAAATCATAGGACAAGGAAGAGTCAAGTTGAGGCTCATAGATGGAAGGATTGGAACAATTCCTGGTGTTTTGTACATCCTAGGATTGGCCAAAAATTTATTTTTGTAAGAAAAATGGACGATGCTGGAGTAAAAACAATATTTGAAAAAGAAACCTGCATGATGGTTTGAGGAGATAGGCGTAGTTGAAAGGAGTTCAGATTGGAAATCTATATAAGATGCAAGAAATCACTATTAATGATGGGTGTAATAGTTCCATTGTTCCTAATATTGGAGCTGAAGAAGAGAAAAATCCTAAAGTCTCTATAGAAAAGGTTATGTCGTGGCATCAAAGATTGGGGCATATCAGAGAGAAGGGTCCTTGACTACTACATAGTAAAGGTATGGTTGAAGGTATGTCTAAATACTCTCTAGATTTTTATTTCTGTGAACATTGTGTATATGGGAAGTAGAATCGGGTAAGATTCCCCTCTGGTGTAACGATGGAATAAGGAATTTTACAGCTAGTGCACAGTGATGTGTTTGGACCTATGTCAGTTCCATCATTGAGAAAATATGTGTACTATCTCTCATATATATATGACTTCTCGGGGAATACTTGGATATATTTCCTCAGGAAGAAATATGAATTCTTTGACAGGTTTAAAGAGTTTAAGGCTCTTGTTGAAAATCAAACAGAGAAAATAATTAAGGTGTTGAGGATGGATAATGGTGGAGAATTTTGCGGGAATGAATTTGAAGATTTCTGTAACAAATGCGATATAACAAGGTAGAATACTACTCCTTATACACCTCAGTGAAATGGAGTTGCAGAAAGGATGAACATGACACTGATGGAAAAAGAAAGGTGCATGCTCAGTGGTGTTAGGTTAGGGAAAGAATTATGGGTAGAGGAAGTGGGTAGTGTATGTTACCTGGTCAATCGATCACCCTCATCAACACTGGATGAAAAGACTCCACATGAGGTATGGACTGGTAAGACACCCTCTCTCACACATCTCAAGGTATTTGGATGTGAGGCCTATATTTATGTTCCAAAGGAAACCGAGAGTAAGCTAGACAAGAAGGATGAAAAATGTATCTTTATTGGGTATAAATATGGTCTCAAAGTTTATAATATTTGGAACACAAAAAACAAGAAGGTTGTGTATAATCAAGCTGTGGTATTTAGAGAAATGAAAGATGTTTTCAAACATGAAGTCCTACCAAGGAAGGAATAACTAGATAAAATAGAGTTTGAGACAAAGGATGATGAATCAGACTCTACAAAAGAACATGAATCAAAAGAAGAAGATCCTCATACTCTAGTATTGAGGAGATCAGTTCGAGAAAAAAAACTACTGGAAAGGTATACTCCCCCTGATTTCCATTCAAATTTTTCTTTATCTATTACTGATGATGATCCTAGAACTGTTAGGGAGGCAGTGGATTCAGAGGATGGAAAACTCTGGAAAAAGGCCATGGTCGAAGAAATGGAAACCTTGGATAAGAATGAGGCTTGGGATCTAGTGGAGTTTCCGAATGGAAGAAATCCCATTGGAAGAAAATGGATATTTAAAAAAAGTTGAATGTAGAAGGAAAAGTGGAGAAATACAAAGCTCAGTTAGTAGCAAAGGGTTAGTCCTAGGTTGAGGGAATTGGTTTTGGTTAGATATTTTCTCTTGTTTCCAATTTAACCTCTATTATATTTGTTTTAGCTATTGTTGCCATGTTTGATTTTGAAGTAGAAAATATGGATGTGAAGACAAAATTTGTACATGGGGATATGGAAGAAGAAATCTACATGAAGAAGCCATAAGGCTTTGCTATGAAGGGAAAGAAGAAGCTAGTATGCAAGTTGAAAAATTCCCTATATGGTTTAAAACAATCACCAAGGATGTGGTATCAAAATTTTGATACTTATATGTTGGGACTTGGATTCCCAAGAAGCAGAGAGGATCAATGTGTGTATTTTAAATTAATCAGTGATCATTTGATTTATTTGGTCTTGTATGTGGATGACATGTTTATATGAAACAACAAGGATATTATCAAGGATGTGAAAACTCAGTTGTCCTCTAAATTTGACATGAAGGATATTGGTGTTGTAAATTTAATTTTGGGCATGGAAATTAAAAGAGATCGGAAAAACAAGAAACTTTGGTTAAATCAGAGAAAATATGTCGAGACAATATTGCAGAGGTTTAATATGTAGGAATGTAAATCGGTCATGGTCCCTATTCTTGTAGGTGTAAAGTTATATGCGGATCAGTGTCCCAAGACACATGAAGAGGAGGAAGATATGTCTTGTGTTCCATATGCGAGTGCAGTTGGAAGTTTGATGTATGCAATGGTCTGTACTAGATCGGACATTGCACATGTAGTGGGAGTTTTGAGCAGGTATATTTCAAAACCAAGGAAGGAGCATTGGACAACATTAAATAGATTTTTCAGGTATTTGCGTGGCACTACTAGTTATGGATTGTGCTACCAAGGAAGACCAGATTTGGACGCATTGTTGGACATACATGGCTTTGTGGATGCAGATTGGGACAAAGATATGGATTGTAGAATATCTACAAGCGGGTATGTATTTAACTTGTTTGGAGGAAAAATTATTTGGATGAGAAAAAGGAAGTCTGTAGTGGCACTTTCAACTACAAAAGTTGAATACATGGCAACCACTCATGCAAGCAAGGAAGCAGTATGGTTAAAATATTGTGTTCAGGTATTGGGTTTGTACAAAAAGTTGTAAGGATAGATTGTGATAGTTAGAGTGCAATTTTTATGGCGAAGAACCCAACTTATCATTTAAATACAAAGCATATTGATGTTCAATATCACTTTGTGAGAGACATGGTTGAAGAAAAGAAGGTGTTGATGATGAAGGTGGACACTTTGAAGAATGTTACATATTCATTAAAAAAATTTGTGAGCACTGATAATTTATCTTGGTGTAGAGGATATATGGGCATTTCTTCCCTGGATTGTTGACTATGTAACCTTGTAACCCTATGTATTGAAAGAAAACAGGTGGGAGATTTTTGGGTATGTGTTATATTCTTTGCATGGTTGAAAGTAGTGTCTATGTTGCACTGAGAGAACAAGGGGGTAAGATGGGGGTGGAGAACCCCCTTTCCCGGGGGGTCACAAGGGCGCGAAGCCCCTGAAAAAACAAATTAGCATTTTTTTGTGTCCAGTTTTGGGTTGTTTTTCGGCACATGGTTTTCATCGATGGTTTTCTATTTCCAGTTAAGGAATTAGGGTTGTTGAATAATCCGAGCTAGACTAATACAATTTATTGGATTAGGGTTTTTGATGCTACGGGATCCTATATGTATATTGTATTGTAAAAAATGTATGATGTGAATGAATATAGAATATGTTGGTTTTCCCGGTTTTGGTTTCCAGGGGAAAAATCTCTGTGTAATGTGTGTATTTTCCATTGTATATTTTTTGTTTTTTTATTGAAATTTTATTTGCAATAAGTAATTGTACAAGGTTAAAATATATATTTGAGACATGCAAAAACCCTAACCCTAACCATATACAACTATAAGGTTATGTTAAATATTGGGCCACTAGGAAAGGAAGGGGTAACATTCTTATTGTATTGAGTATTGTTCCATAAGAGCAGAGCATTGAGAGTGGGATCTTGAAGAAAAACAAAGGAAATAGAATATCATGTAGAAACCATACTGGTCACAGTGTCTATCTAACTCCATAATGAGTGCCCCTTGTTTTGTATTTTCATTTCATAACTAAGAAGAAAACAATAGAGCATATGACTCACCTTCTAGATGGTTTTTTTCCATATTAATTTTCCCCATGATACATATTGTGTTCATTGTGTAGGTGGTGTGTAATTTGCTCATCTCTTTCATTTAAGTTTTAGTTTATTTATTATTTCATGCATTACGCTAGTAACACTAAATATAAAATCCAAGTAAAACACAATATAATAAGAGATTTGAAAGTATTGTAAGATATGTTGTGATGAACTATTCTAGTGGAATATCCACAAACATTATATATCATATTGGTATCTAAGAAATTTTCTTTGGGTTTTTGTGGGAAGTTGTACGATCCAAAAAAGGAAGGGGTACCAAATTTCTTTAGGGTTTTTGCGAGAAGTTGTAGGATCCAAGAAATAAAGGGGCATGCAAAAACCCTAACCCTAACCCTATACAACTACCAGGATATGTTAAATATTGGGCCACTAGGAAAGGAAGGGGTACCATTATTATTGTATTGAGTATTGTTGCATAGGAAAGAAGAGCATTGAGAGTGGGATATTGAAGCAAAATAGAGGACGCAGAATATCATGTAGCAACATGTAATACCATGTTTTCCCCCAATTATGTAATTATGCTCAAGACTTCATGAATTGTAATTGATGACCACTGTAACTGTGTTTTATGTTTAATGAAAACACCTACCAACTAACTAAGGGGAAGCCTTATAGTATTGACCATGATACCACAAGTGGGAATTGATGAGGGGTAAACTGAGAAGTTTTTACAAAGAAAATAGGAAGCTTTCTTAGAATCCCAACCTACACCTGCATAACCTCAAATGAATAACCTACTTGAAATGCCTTGTTCACAATAAATATCGTTAATGGAATCAAATTAGGTGGTTGGGGCAGTTATGACTACCTTCATAAATGTACTAGGAGGAGTGATGGGGTTAACTGAAGTTGTCAGCTAAGACTACCTTGGAGGTTCCCATTTGATTTGGGATATTGACCCAGAGGTTTTTTATGATAGAATCAAGTTGAGGAACCCCAAGGGGAAGATAATGTGCCAGATCAGGAAATGAATAGGTAGAACAAACATGAGATGGAACAGAAGGTGTAGTAACACGAATGGGTAGAGAGTTTGATAGAGAGCACACAAGCCAGACCAACAGAGAAAATTGGGAGGTTTTTTTGAATAAAATAGGAATTATTTCCTAGAACACTAAAGGTCATCATTGGAACAGGGAATACCCAAATCTAGACTAGAGCAGAGAGGGTAACGAGTTGGTGCTTGCTAGAAAGAAATTGGCACCGGTAAGGGGAGGGCGCTAAGGAAATATGTAGCAGTGAAGGGAATCCCTTGTGCAAAGGAATTCCTACTAAGAAGGAACTTGGTAAGCTTATGGAGGCCTTGGGCTCAATGGGAAGAGAGGATTTCTGTTTTTTCCAATGTAGTGAAAGAGAGTAACCTTCCTAACCAAATCCTTAACCTAATAGCCATCTTGTGAGAAATTCCCCTGGTGGTATCATGGCCTGGAATGGAGGTGTCTTGATGTAGAAAGAAAAGGTGAAACACAACCTACGGTTGGGTGGAAAGGAATTCACCCTCAGTTAGTTGCAGGTTGAAGTCTAACCTGAAAACAGATAAGTGTTTATGAATGTATTTGAAAAATATTCGTTAATGAATATGGATTTCATTATGTTCTTAAAAGAAGTTTTATCCCACTGATTTTAATGCTAAAATATGAATAATGTTTGTAACATGAGGTTCTATCTATGATTTATTGATTTTATGTGGTAACTGTGAATGAGAGGTCTAATGGGGGCTTGTAATCCTGAGTTTTCCCAAGCACTTGAATGGAAATTTTGTAGTATGAGAAAATCATCACTTTGAGGGACCTTGGAGGTGTCTCCCATGTATTGAGGGTGAGGGACAAAGGTCTAAATATTCAGGGTTAAAAACCTAGAAACAATGCTAAGAGGGAGAAGATTTTGTTCGCCTTGATATGCTCTATAACCCTATTAAATCCTTGATTAAACCCCACAAGAACCTCAGTCGTAGATCCAATGTAGATATTATATATTGAATTTTCATAAGAGATTTGGGTATCGAATAAATACTTTTGAAAGGAGGGCCTTTTAGCAAAACCAATGAGCAATGCCAAGGTGATCTTTTTGATGGGAAATTTTCGATTCAATGAGAGCCATAAATCTACTGGGAGATTAGATCGATGGGATCTGGACCATAGATTTTGTCTCGAACAATTTCACTAATTCTTTTCAGAAACATGGTGTTTAGAAAGATATATGGAGGATGGGTGGAAGTAACTTTCGATGAATAAATACCGAAGGTGAAATTTTGAAAGGACTAGAGTTGTAGATCTACCGAAAATTTGGTTGATGAGATCTAAGTTGTTGATTTTGTTGTGGGTCTAACCAATGGAGAACTTGGTTAGAGTTGTAGGGTTAGTTAGCCACCAAGTGGATATGATATCCAAGAGGCTCCTAATCATTATATCTAGATATATGATAATAATTGGATCTGTCAAAAAATTTCATTTCGGAAAGAACTTCTCAGAAGAACCACAAGGTTTTGGAAGGAGGTATTTCCCGATGGCGAGATTCTGAGTGGATGTGGGCCATTGATTTGTTGTGGATTCCACCCAATGATATTATTGTCATATATCTTTCTATAGACCCTACTTTTCAAGTGATTGGAGGGGTTTGTATGAGACCGTTAGTTGTCGTGTGGTTTGAAGGTTTGAGTGAATCAGGACCATTGTTTTTCCCTAGTTCTCGACAATTGGATTTGTCAAGAGTAAATATGTGGGAAAGAATGGATCAGAACAGAAGTTTGGGGTTTCTTAACCTGTATTCTTAATTAGGGAGAATATGATTCACGGTCATTGATTTTACCTGAGCTAAGTGAGTCTGGGTCATTCATCTAGGTGATTTCATCTCCTAGATTGCATAGATTCTTTTCGTTGAAGGATCACTATGGGATTGTGATGTGTCTGAGGACATGTCACTACCACCCTAGAACACATGTTAACCTTTCTGTTGGTGCATATGACATGGAGGACTTCATGTGCCAATCATGTAGGACAAAAGATCCGAGGAAGGGTAAATCCCACAAGACCTTAGAAGGCCATTTTGATAGGTTTGGAACCCATTTCAGACTATGTGGATAATTTTAGGAATGCTCCATGTGAGAAGGTTTCTACCTATGGTGTTAATACCATAGATCCACATCGTAGTGGCAAGAGGAAAATTTGACATCCCACCAGCCTAAGTAGGTTTTAGGGGGTCGGGTGTGTTATAGAGTGGTATCAGAGCAGATTTCAAACTCTAGGTTTGAATGGGCCACCAAGGATGGACGAGTCTTGTAATATCTTATATGATGAAGGTTTAGGTTTTTACTGTTGAATGCTTTAATTATTATAACGAGTGCTAACAATAGTTTTTGAATAGGATTAACAATAGGAATAGAGTCCTGGTATGGGATTGTTAAAGCAGACTGATGTCTAGTGGAGACACGAGTATTTTTGCATGTAATTTGAGACGTGATTCATTAATAATGGATTATTGTTTTCAGTATGCAGGAGATACTGAGAAGGAAAACATAAGTGAATGGTGCAACATGATACAAAGGAAACTGCACATTTTCAAGATGAGGAATCTAATGGCAGGAGGGATAGAGAAACCCCTCCATATTTGGTAGCCATAGTAAGGAGTATGAAAATATACAATGAGAGGCTTATGAGGGCTCAAGATGAGCATGTATAGTTAAATGCAATACTGTTGTAGAGTCTATCTGAGATTCAAAATCACTCGAAACAAGGTCTAGCTACTAGTAATGTGGGACAAAAACAATCTAAGAAGATACAGATCCCATTAGATATTCATAAGCATGGGATAGCTCACAATAATGCGGGGAGGATATTTTCCAAGAAAAGGAGCAGAGATTCTAGGAGAAACATAATTAGTGGAGACACGTCCATAGAGTTATCTAGTGGAAAGACCACTAGATAAGAACTACACAATAGTGGCATTGGGTCAAGTGTTCCCAATAATAATAAGAAGAGGCACTCTTAGAGTTCTCCAATAGAATAATTAAAGAAGGAAAAGATGCCTACCTTTGATGGATAAATCAATAAAGGAGAGGAGGTAGAGGCCTAGTTGTTAGGATTAAGGAAGTATTTTTGAGTGCATAATTACTCAAAAAATACAAAGGAAAATATAGCCATTTTCAATCTGAATGGAGGAGATTCCATATGGTGGAAAGACCTCAAGGATGTTAAGGGACTAAAGGAAAGTAAGCTAACCTGGAAACAATTCAAGAAATATTTCAGGAAGGCATATTTATCGAAAAAGTACTATGATGGTAAGATTAAGGAGTTACACGAACGTAAGTAAAGAAAAATTACCATGGATGATTATTCCAAGAGGTTATTGGAGTTATTGAGGTATGTTACCTACCTCAAGGATGAGAGAGAAAGGAAACAATGCTTCCTTAGTGGATTACCATAGTCCTACTAGGATAGGATTGAGTTTAACAAGCCTAAGACATTAGAGGACACCATTATAAAGACACGTGTTTCTATAACCAATCCAAGTGTTGTTCCTCAAAATTTCCCCTGGCTAGGGAACAATGTCAAGGCATCCAAAGAGACCTTTAGGAACCTCTTCCTTCTTTAGGATTTCTCGGAAGAATCCAGAAGCCAGAGGGGGTAACCCTTGATCAAATGATATTCAATAAGTTCATACACAAAAGGAAATAAAATAAGTTTTAAAAGGGGAAATATCATGTAAACATGAATAAACGTATAAACAACAAACTTCACAATCAATCAAACCAGAGAGGGAACCATAATCCCCATTTCCCCAAGTTATAAATACAAAGATGGAAGAAATAAATAAGATTACTTTAAATACTAGCTTGTAACATTTAAAGTAAAACAAATAAAAGTTTCAATATTAATTGAAGATGAAAATCCATTAATATTAATAACCTTGAGGTGTGCACTAGGCCACTATTTCAACATAAACTATAATATAAAAATTGTTATACTCATTAAAGAAAATATTAATGCAACTTCATGAGATAATTAATACATTTCATAAAATAAACATAATCAGAACCCTAATGAAAGTTTTAAAAAGAAAATATAAATTAAATAATGAGCATGCCAAATATTTATTAAATAATTACTTCCAAACCAGATTCTAGAAAATATGTTAGACAACTGATCTAAAATTGAAGAAGACTTGAAATCTTGAAATTATTGCAATGTAAATGTTATGTGTTTAAAGCAAATGGATCAATTTTGCAACACATAAATTAAGGGATTATTTATGAAAAATACACATAGACAACAACATAATCAATGAACATAAGCACATAAACACAACAATTGATAAAGGAGTTCACCCCTCTCTTGGGCTACATCTCTTGGTCCAGCTTCCAATGGATCATTATTATTAATTGCTCAAAATTTCTCAAAAACATGCCGTATAATGCTCAAACTGACCAATTGCCTGCTCCAATGGATTCAGAGCATCCAAAAACCCCTAGCTGGGCTCTTTTGGCACCTCAATCGGTCGAAAAACGAAGAAGTTAGGCCTCCTGGAAGTCCCCCCTTCAAGCTTGCTGTCTCTGCATCTACAAATAACACCCTTTTTCAAATGAACCTGGCACACACGCAATAAATAGTGTGAAAACCCAACACCCGGTGCAACCGCGCCAACAGTCCAAACTGTAGGACGGTTATGGGTGCGCCAGCCCCTAACCGCCTAGCACCTGGGCACATGGGGGTCATAAGAGCTCGCGCTATGGAAAATAGGCTAACCATTTGAAAACTGTTTTAACTCCCCCTGCTCCGGTCGTGGTCATATTTAATAACCCATACGACCGAGCTCCATACATCTCCGCGCCCCGTGTGATATATGGTCATATGCACACCATAGAACCGTGCGATTTTCCATTTGAAAACATGTGTGAATACTCCGCGCGCCTTTAAACAAAGGTATGGTCGTATACAATAGAAATATGACCGCGATTTTTGGTTTAACACTTCCACACAATACAATATGGTCACATACATTAACAACATGACCGTGGGTCGGGGCTAAGCCCCGACCCGTCCCCCCCGCCATTTATTACATAGTGTAAATTCAAATACAATTAAACACACATATGTAATAATAAACAAATGGCGGTGCAATGGTTGGGCGGATGTTGTGAAAGCTTATGCGGTGGGGAGGTCCGGGGGTCGAACCCCACAGACTCCAATACATTTTGACAACAGACGAAACAACCACTACCGGGGTGCCACGTGGCAGCCCATGATTGGGCCATGTAGCACCCAATCACTTGCCCCAAACAGTGCCATGTGTCGACTTCCCATTCGACCAAATGTCAACCAACAGATGCTTGCCACATCACCACATGTATGGTCGTACGGCTCTGCCACATCAGCCTGTACGGACTGTACGGACTGTACAGTTAGCATCATTTTTTTTGCCTGTTTGACTTTATGAACAGATTGCAATATCTCTCGCTCCCGACGTCCGTATGAGACAAAACAAATTGCGTTGGGTTCGCAACGACAAGGCCTACGCTCTCATCTAGTTTGAAGTGATTCCGAGCA
>ML795136.1:76082-109796 GCA_009831015.1 Picea engelmannii
TCCACAATTTGACCTTCTCCTCTTGTGAGTTTCAACCTTGTGAGCATCAGAAACAAAACTTGCAAACAATCAAGTCTTCAAAAACCAGTGCTCTGATACCAACTTGATCTAAAATTGAAGAAGACTTGAAATCTTGAAATTATTGCAATGTAAATGTTATGTGTTTAAAGCAAATGGATCAATTTTGCAACACATAAATTAAGGGATTATTTATGCAAAATACACATAGACAACAACATAATCAATGAACATAATCACATAAACACAACAATTGATAAAGGAGTTCACCCCTCTCTTGGGCTACATCTCCTGGTCCATCTTCCAATGGATCATTATTATTAATTTCTCAAAAGTGCTCAAACACATGCCTTACAATGCTCAAACTGACCAACCGACTGCTTCAATGGCTTAAGAGTGTCCAAAAACCCCTAGCTGGGCTCTTTCGGCACCTCAATCGGTCAAAAAACGAAGAAGTTAGGTTTCCTGGAAGTCCCCCCTTCAAGCTTGTTGTCTCTACATCTACAAATCACACCCTTTTTCAAATGAACCTGGCACACACACAATAAATAGTGTGAAAAACCATCACCGGGCGCAACCATGCCAATGATGCAAACTGTAGGATGGTTATGGGCGCGCAAGCCCCTAACCGCTTAGCACCTGGGCACATGGGGGTCATAAGACCTCGCGCTATGGAAAATAGGCTAACCGTTTGAAAACTGTTTTAACTCCCCCCGCTCCGGTCGTGGTCATATGTAATAACCCATACGACCGAGCTCCATACATCTCCGCGCCCCGTGTGATATATGGTCATATGCACACCATAGAACCGCGCGATTTTCCATTTGAAAACATGTGTAAATTCAAATACAATTAAACACACATATGTAATAAGAAACAAATGTTGGTGCAACGGTAGGGCGAATGTTGTGAAAGATTATGCAGTGGGGAGGTCCGGGGGTTGAACCCCATGGACTCCAATACATTTTGACAACAGACCAAACAACCACTACCGAGGTGCCACGTGGCAGCCCATGATTGGGCCACGTGGCACCCAATCACTTGCCCCAAACAGTGCCACGTGCCAACTTCCCATTTTACCAACTGTCAACCAACAGATGCTTGCCACATCACCACATGTACGGTCGTACGGCTCTGCCACATCAGCTTGTACGGACTGTACAGACAACATCATTTTTTTTGCCTGTTTGACTTTATGAACAAATTGCAATATCTCTCGCTCCCGACGTCCGTTTGAGATGAAACGAATTGCATTGGGTTCGCAACGACGAGGCCTACGCTCTTGTCCGATTTGAAGCGATTCCGAGCACTTTGAATTTTTGAGCAAAATTTGATCCCCTGTTCAACAACTAAGAAATGGATTAAGATAAACATAAGGAAACTACAAACTGAAGAAAAATAGAGAGATGAGTCTTCTCTTTGTATTACAATTATGTAGACAAATTGTTACAATCCTTCATATCATTTATAGACTCGGCCCAAACAAAAGCCTCACTTTCATTCCTTCCCCACAAAGCCAATCCTTTCTAAATCCCCAGTGCTCTCTTTTTATCTTTTAAATGTTAAGTTACGATAACTTCTTTCCATAACTAACTTCTAAAATAAAATATTATATTTTTTTTAAGAAATATTTTTATTTTCCTTAGCTTATTTTCCATCACGACCTTAATGAACCAATTCTTATATATATTCGTAAAAATTGATATTTACAGTTTGCAAACCCTAATCTGATTATAAAATATGAACCCAGGACTATATAAATGGCTTTGTCCATCTTTTCTTTGGAAACTGTAATATTCTATCCATATTTTCTTTAAGGTACAATCTTGCAATTATACTTTGCCTCTGCATCTAATCCAACCTTCATAATTTGTTATAAATCTGCACATCAAAATAAGGGTGAAATCAAATAAAAATAGAGAAAGATAATTAAAGAGTGTTTTTACAAGGTAATTGCTTTAATAAATCTCAAACCAAAACAATCTTTAAACTCAACATAAAATCTACAAAGTGATAAAAGATGAAAGAATGTTCTAGTAATAAAACAATGCAAGTGATAAATATTTGATGTATTGGTAACATGGTTATATATATATATATATATATATATATATATATATATATATATATATATATATATTCTTATAAACATTTATTAATCTATTATGTATATATATAATATAATAATAATAATAATAATAATAATAATCTATTTTTAAGGTCACGACCAAGCCATACACCAAATTCGTGTATGAGATCCTCTCCAACCAGTGATTTGATTGGTAAATTCTATGGAGGTATACATACCCTACCCCCTTTGGATTTGAACTTGTGACTTCTTAGGAGGAAACACATGTCCTTATCCATTAGGCCCACTCAGGATGTATAATAATAATTTTTTTTAAGGTCACGACCAAGATAGACACCAAATTGGTGTATGAGATCCCCTATGCCCATTTATTTGACTGGTAAAGTCTATGGAGGTATACATTCCCTACCCCCCTCTATATTTGAACTTGTGAGTTCTTAGGAGGAAACACATGTTCTTAACCATTAGGCCCATTAGGCCCATTAGGCCCACATGTTCTTAATAAACACAGGTTTGTTAACACACACACACACATATGTTAAATATTTTTTATTGATATATTAAATTATAATATATACAAATGTATTTTATTAATATATTAAAATTTAATAATATGTATTTTTAATTATTAACATATAATACATATATGTATATAGTTTGTGTAATTAATAATATATATTAATTATATTAAAGTGATAATCACAATTTTTATTCACCATGTTTTTTTTTTGTTTGTTAATTTGTGCAGGACCTGCGATTAACCTGTGGCTTGAGAAACCGCGACTCAGGGGAATCTAAGCCGTCAAAATCACCCGGGGATCGCACCCGGCCTGAGCCACACCAACCCTTAACATGGTTGGATTTTTTGTCCCCGCAGGTTTCGAACCGGTGACTTTAACATCACGCAGTGGCTTAACAACACACTCCGTCACCGACTGTCCTACACCTCGGGGACAATTTTTATTCACCATGTTACTAGCATCTTTTT
This sequence comes from Picea engelmannii, assembly GCA_009831015.1. NCBI lineage: Eukaryota > Viridiplantae > Streptophyta > Pinopsida > Pinales > Pinaceae > Picea > Picea engelmannii. Next base: position 79,178 of record ML795136.1, read on the forward strand.
TAATCTAAAAAAGGAAGTATATTTCTATTTATAGACAATAAAAGTACAATCCCACCAGAACGGGCCTGCCATAGAGGAAACTAGGACCTCGTTTTGGTAGAATACTAAATACGCCATCCTAGGATTCTGAGATGGGGGCTGGCAAAACAAAAACCAACCCCCTCAATGATACATATGATAAACTGAATGGTCCGATATAGATAGAAGCATTCCACACAACCCCCTTTAAAAGGAGCAAAAGAGGGGGTAGAATCAAATATACCTAAAAGGATTTAAACTTAAGGAGGTCATGAAAGAAAAAAAAAAAAAAACAAGACCCAGAGACCAAAGATTATAACCTGACATCTGGATTGTTGAGTCTCCACGGATATTCCAGACGAGCCTTGCCTTTGTCACCTTTTCCAATATTGTCACCCACCTCGCTTGGTATGCCATCATCCTCGATTTGAATTAGGTAGTCCCACATTCCAGTAGAGTGTTGGTGTTGGGTCTCCTACCGAACTCTGAACTTGATCTCGAGATGTGAGCAGTAAAAGAGGTCGAATTTTCCATCAATAAGTTCAATCACTTGCACGGTCTGATCGTTATCCCTTTTGGCCCGAGCCACGGCTTGAGAGACCATGAATTTCACCATCCAATACATCTGGTGTAGTTGGGGTCATCTAGTTTCTCTGGTGAAGGTGTAGTTGGGGTCGTCCACCTAGTACTACACCTCTCTAACAATGTCCACGTCTGAGGTTAGGTGTCATTGGAACCTAACAAATTCCTCAATTCCCATTGTGGATTGCTTATCTTTCTCTATAATTAGGTACTTATAACGTGTCTCGGCCCTCCAGTTTGCTCGAGCTTCCCTTGGCCGAGTAGACGAGACTCTCGATGAAGATGGTTCTGATTGTTTACCTTTTGGTCCTGTCCCTTTTCTGGCTATGGTTCGAGAAATTCAACGCTCTAGCTCCTTTTGGATTCTCTCCTAGATAAAATGGAGATGATATTCGTCCATATTCCCTCTATCAAACTAGATATAGACAAAGCTCTTTAGAGGGGTGTTACCGATTGTCAACCATCTCTGATGCGTCCATGACTCAAAAAAATTATTATTTCTTTTCGTGGGCCACCTGGAGGTATAATTAATAACCAATCTATCATTCCCGAAGGGGGATGCATTCCCCAGGTCCCGAGGTCCTCTCCTACGAGAAATTATTCCTGTCACATTGTTCGTCCAAGAGGCGGTTGTTCTAGTCGTCCTTTCGATCTTCTTCCTGTAACTACCTGAATTATGAATCGTCTCTACCCTTTGAATATGACACAATATCCCAATGTTTTTACCCTCCTTACCATGATGAGGTAAATCAACCTCTATCTACACTAATGAACCTCGATCTTTACCATGTGCTCCCAATGTACATTTGAGTGTTTTCTAAGAATTCGATGCATCGACAATCTTCCTTTCGAACATCCATCAAATTATTGTGGGATGTTGGGATGGTCGATATGAACACCATCCCTTGCTAAGACAATATTCCTCTATTCACGACGAATGCCATATAATTCATAGGCAATGGGAGTTTCTTCCATCATTTCTAAGCACCAGGTGGAAATGGAAGGTGACTCTAGATCACTAGCTAGGCCCATATCACTCAGCCAAGCGACGACTGTCATGTACCCTTGTGATGGATCCCCACTTGTTTTCGGTTCCACTGCCTGACATATCACTTGTCTATTCAAGTCGAGATCATTTAGCCTCATGTCTCCTTGCCAAGTATGGGGCCTCACTGGGGTCCCCCAAATGCCACTTTGTCATTCATGAGTTCTTTTGGATGCCTTCATTTTCCAAGTAGTTTGCCACTAAGTTGGCACTTCAACAAATCTGGGTTGGAATTAGTACCTGGAACTGTTGTATCAAGCTTGCAACTTGTGTCCATCCATATGAAAATATCTAATTTGTGGAGAGTTTTCCTGGGTTTTCCCCCTCTCTCAGGGGATTTAAAGCTATTATGATTAGGAGAGAGTCTCCTTCCACCCACAGAGTTGATATACCCTAGTGTTTGGCCATGTCTAGACCTCTGATGAGTCCTTCTAGATCTACACCATTGTTAGAATTATACCCCATACTATTGGAAAACATAGCCATGATTCTCCCCTCCGAGTCTCTCAACAGGACCCTTGCACCATATTTCCTGGGGTTGTCCTTGGAGGCACCATTGAAATTCAATTTGGTTGTTCCTTTTTCTAGTGGTTGCCGAGCTTGGCACATTGGTTCTATTTTTTGAGGGGGAGTTTTGGGAGCTTGCTAAAAGGCTAGGTCGAAATTCCAACACCTGAAGATGTCTTCTTCCCCCATAGGAACAAATATGTCTTCCACTGACCAGGTACTCACAACAATGGATGCTTGTATGTTCTCTTTAATTTTGTTCCATACTCCCTGAATAGGTATGGAATTTTTCTTAAAAATCTTTCTATTTCTTTCTTTCCATAGGTTCCACATCGAGATCCTTGGAAATATCTCTCAGGCCTTATTCAAGTTGGGATTTTGGAATGGCTTGACTAACCAGTGGGTAATTAGGTTTTTTGGGTCATCTCTATCTGTACCGACTCTCCGAAACATTACTACCCCATTATCCCAAATCCTTCGCACTTTGTCGCAGGAGCATAAGAGATGGGAGAAGGTTTGTTCCTCTGTTTTGCAAAGCATGTAGATGGAGGGGAGTTCATACCCTTTCTTTCTTAGTTTATCCCAAGTCAACACTTTTCTAGAGAGAATCAACCACATGAAGGTTGTTATTTTGGGCCATATCCCTGGTTTCCAAATGCCTTACCAATCCTGTCTCATATCCTCTTCTGGCAAGTTCACTGCTTGTAAATGGGCATGTTTTACTTTGTACATTCCCTTGCCTTTGTTTCCCCATCAGATTATATCTGGACCATTTCTCAATTTTATTTTTCTAAAGGAGATCTTGGATTTAATGTAATTTTAGATATCTGGGTCCAAATGGACAGGTCATTAGGCTGAATCTTTCCAAATTATTGCCAATTCCTTCGTTGGGGATCCCATGCTCTACCAATATTGATGGACCTAGGTCCAACCTTTTTCCAACAAGGAGGTTCTCGCCCCTTCCATTCCTTCCTGATTTTATAGGGTTGGGAGTTTTTCCCAAGCATCATCCTAGAAGAGGGAGGTCTTCCCATTATGAACTTCCCATAAGATATCTTGTTGGACTAGCTCTATGTTCTTCTAGGAAGAATTCCAGATAAGATATCCTGGATGGAATCCATCCATGCAGATGAGGTACTGAGGATCTACCTCAGGGGAATTGTTTTTTTCCACACTTTGGCCTAGAAATCCTCTGGGTTAGTAACCCATATCCACCATAAGTTTGTTGCTAGAGCTCAACCTGCATGTAGGGGGTCCCTAATTCCAACCCCTCCATGGGTTTTGGTTTACAGAGTTTGTCCCAATATACTAAGTCCCATTTTTTCTCTTTTGTGTCCCCTCCCTAGAGAAAGGATATTTGCAAAGTCCTGATATTTTTTAGGATACCTTTCAGAGATTCCAACACCGATAATAAGTACTGGGGCATGGAGCTAAGGATCGATTTGATGAGAAGAATTATGTCAGGGAGAGTCAGGAATTTATGAGTCCAGTTAGTCATATGTCTTTCTAGTTCCAAAATATCTTGCCAAGAAGTATTACGGACGACCTTGTCGAGAAACGGGGCTCCCAAATACTTGGAGGGGAGATTGAATTTTCAGAAACCAAGAATCCTAGCTATGTGTCTCTAGACAGGAAGAGAAGTGTTAAAGAAAAAAATTGAGACTTGGAAATGTTAATGATTGTACATGAGGCTTCTTTTTAGAGTTCCAACACGCATCTGATAGATCTGGCTTCTTTGACAATGGGGATCCCCATGAGAAAGTTGTCGTCGATGAATTGGAGGTGGGTCACGGGGTCCAACTCTTCTTGCAGTCTTGACTCTTAGAACTTGAAGTTTGTTCTCCACCACCTCCTTCTGGACCAGTCTTCCTAGGCCTTATGATAAGATGATGTAGAGATAAGGGGAGAGGGGGTCATGTTGACGAATACCCCTTGTCGAGTTGAAGGTTTTTGACAGGGAACCATTGATAAGAATTGAGAAGAAGGATGAGGAGACCAACCCAAGAATCCAATGGAGCCATTCCTCTACATAGTCGAAGGCCTTAATCATTTTCCTTAGAAAGTCCCAACTTATTCGATCATAAGCCTTAGACATATCTAGTTTAATGAGCATGCCTTCTTTTCTAGATTTATTCATTGAGTGGATTGTTTCGTGGGAAATTACAATCCCATCTAGGATTTGTCACCCTTCCAAAAAGATGCCCTGTTCCTTGGAGATGATAATTTTTAATAAGGGTTTGATTCTATTGGCCACCATCTTGGAGACAATTTTGTAGATAACATTACAGAACATGATTGGTTTGAATATTTCTGCTGTATTCACCTCTTTTTCCTTTTGGATTAGGGATAAAAAGGTGGTGTTGAAATCTTTAAGCATGGAGCCTGATGTTTTTCGTTTCTTCCACAACCTCACATATGTCTTTTCTGATGATTTTCCAACACTTCTAGAAGAACTTAGAAGTGAAGACATATTGGCCTGGGGACTTCCCTGTTTTCATCTCCATGACTATTCTTTCTACTTCCTTCAAGGAGGTCAGACCCATTAAAAATTAATTTTGGTCTAGAGAGATAAGTTTAGGGATGTGCCTATAAATCTCTTGGATCGCCTCCGTCCTATCCTGATTTGGTTATGTGAGGATAATTTTGAAATTTTGGACCAATTCCTTTTCTATGTATTTAGTAGAGTCAGTTCTTTCACCCGAGATTTACAAAAGATTCAAAATCCTGTTTTTATTTCTTCTTTGGAGCAGGGAGTTGTGGAAGAATTTCATATTTTGATCTCCTTCCTTTAGCCATCGGATTCTAGATTTTTGTTTCCAGAGGACTTCTTCCTAGAGTTCTTACTCATCTAAATCCATTCTGACTTGAATTTCCTATTCATTTGTCTCCTTGGATGAGATCCCTGAGGATGTTAATCATTGGATTGTTTCCATTTATGATTCTAACCAATTCTTCTCTTCAAATATATTTCCAAACACTTCCTTATTCCATTTATTGAGTTGTTTTTTGATATGCTTCAACCTTTGTTGGAGATGGTAAATTTTTGTGCCATAAAGGTTTGTCTTCTCTCCTCACCAGGATTCAATGTTTGGCATAAAATATTGGTGATCCATTCAGACTTTTTCCAAATAGAATGACTGAGGGTGAGGCGCTAAGGTTTCCTCCCAAGTGAGACTGATCGACCAGTGGTCCAAGCCAAATAAAGGGAGAACTTCCATTACTATGTCTTTTTGAGCTCAGAAAAGGGATTTTGAGGTCAGAAATCTATCTAGCCCCATGACTATGCTTTTTTCTAGTCTTCTCTTGTTAGTCCAAGTGAAATGGCCATTGCTAGTTTGAATGTCTACAAGCCTATTATCAGTTATCCAATATTAGAAGGAGTCACTCTCTCCCTCTAGGCATATTGCACCGCTCAGGGAGTTCCCCAGGTGGTTTAGGGATTCTAGAAACTAACTCTTGAGAGGCGATATATGAGGGCCATAGGAATTCGATATGAAGCTATGGGACAAAGATCCTAACCCCTTGAAGCTCATAGTGAGGATTCTCAGGGAGAGAATGGAAAAAGGTCCAATTTCAATTTTGTGGGGTCCCAGAGGATTTCCAAGCCTCCTGAAGCCATTTAAATAGCATACCTTAGAATATATCATCACAAGACTTGATCCTCCCTTGGAATTTCACCCTCATCCACTTCATATTCCCTCTAAAATTTTCCTTAGATCGCCTTGGTTACCTCAGATAAAAATAACTTGAGTTAATGTCACAAATGAACTCCTAGGTGCTTTATTTATACTAGATATGGCACCCTAGTTTTAGGGTCGACTTGTAAATTGTTGTTTGTAACAACTTTTCTTCTTTTAATTAATTTGGGGCCGACTTGTCATTTCTTGTTACAATTATTTATGGATTCTTAACCATACTTCGTGGCTTCAATATTCAAGAGGGAATATCTCCTCAATTGTGAGGAACTACATGACGTACCACCTACCATTGGAAATGGTATGATGCAGACTATCCCATCTATGAGTGTGTTACTTTCATTTACACTATGATTCATATCATTATTCCTCAAACAACTTCAGGTTTCATAACCATGCCTCTAGGGCTTCTTGTAGACTTCTTCAAATGCACCCATCACATCTATTGACATCAATGAAAACTACTTATGTTGACATCAATGACAACCATCTATCCAACAACATCAATGACAACCAACTATCCAACAAAAACCTCTATGAGGCATCTAGGATAGATCTATGGGTGAAAACCTCTAATGGAGGCAGTCTCAGATATGAGGAATAAAAGAAGAAAAAAAAAGTTTTTTTTTAAATACCAATGCTTTGTTTTTCAGGTACCCAACACTTCATTTGTTTCATTCATATGCACGAGAATGAAATTAATAGTCAGTGACAACTCAATAAGAACAATAATCATTTTCAATTTTCTTTCATCATCCATACATAACACTTTCCATCATCTCCATTCAATTATATATTTTTTTCATTTTCATCATTCATCAACACCACTTTCCATATTCAATATTTTACATTCTACCCTTTATTTCAATAAAAGAAACCTACAAGGTTATCCTACAGATTTCTATAGGATCATCCTAAAGGATTCTACAGTATGAACCTACAGGGACAATAATGGAAAACATTCAAGGGTCAATATAACATCAACAACAAACGAACCTTCTCCAACCATTTCTACATCATAGGTAACCATCGAGACATCAAAAACCTAATTCTATAGGATACTTTGTATCCTATAGAAAATTTTAATCATAAAAACCTACATTTCTACAAGATGCTCTGTATCTTGTAGAATGCTTGGAATCCTTGATATCCGAGATATTTCTGTAAAATAAATGTGAAACACTCATGTCAATGATAATGTCTTCAATGATAATATCAAGCAAGGGATCTGAACATCATTAAAACATGAATCAACCATTGAATGATGACCATCAATACCAACTTCAATTACTCCAACCACCTGCAAAACAAAAATATCAAATACATGCAAAGGTAATCAAGGTAACAAAATTATCTCTCCTCTCGACATTCATTTAAGCCTCATACAATTTTATCCATACTTATTTCATGTGGTAGTTTTTTTTACAAAATCTAATATCGTGATGAAAATGAGGATGTTCCTCTCTTGTTAGTTGGGGGGTGGCCATAATTCATGCTAATATTCAATTGACATGTGGAGTTAAGTAATCTAAGTGAAGGATCGTTGCAACAAGACATTAGTCTAATCCTGAATTTGGGCATAACTTAGAGTAAAAAGGGGGTTTTGAAGCACCGTTTTGAATTGTGAATAAAGAGGCGTGAAGTTCAAGATTTGCTAAACAAGGAAACAAAGTCACATGTGAGGAGAGAAGCAAATCACTCAGCCAAGGAATCATAAGACGCTTCAGGAATATAATCACTATAGGTATCCATGAAACCCTCATAGCCAAAATAAATAGCTCTACAGTTGTAAAAAAATATTCTCATCGTTTACTTCAAATTCTATGGTTCGCAAAACTCATGGTCGAATTCACTACTACTAAGGGTTTGTATGAGATTTGGATAAAAAATAACATTCTGTAGAAACCCAACTCACATAGTTCCTATAGAAATTTGTTTTCATAGTTTCTAAAAGAACGACTGCAGAGGGACTATATTGACCTATAGTTGTTAAAGAAACATTCATTTCTTTCTCTTTTCTTCCAAGAATGTTTTTGCTGAAATTTTTCTAGCCGACATATTTTCCTAAAAATAAACCCGAGTTTCCATAATTTCTAAACAAGTACCTCTCAAGGAACCTAGTAACCAGTCTTTCTCTCTCCAATTTTTCTCCCTTCAAAGACTCAAGGAATCATCCTTGAGAAGTTAACCCATCAACATCAACCATAGGAGATGGATTCAAAAGGAGAGAGCAAATAGAACCTTCTAGGGTTTATGACAATCCTGAGATAGTAGAATTTTTCCAGAAATGTAATTGGTTGGGATACTTTGAAAGACTAATAGGATATGATGATGAGGTATCCATAGAGTTTTCTTAGAATTTCCATAATATACCAGAACAAGAATATGTGACCACAATAAGGGGACTAGTAATGAGAATCAATGAAGCCTCCATCAACAAGGTATCTGGTATGCCCTTGGGATAAAGAGGAGAGGCAAGAAGCCATTAATGCTAAGAAGGAATTTTTCCTCCCAAATGAAAAACCTAATGAGGAAAAAAATGGCATTAAAAGAGAAATCCTCCCTCATCCATGTCCATAAGTGGCCTATCATATCATCAAATACATCACATGTGAGGGAAGGATGAATGTGGTATATGCTTACCACTTTAGACTATTACATTGTCTTAGAAATCGTCCAAATAAAGAAGTACACCAGAACTTGAGCATCCCTTACTTCCTCCTCCAATCATTAATGGAAATGAGCCTAAAGGTGCAAAAGGGAAAACATGATTTTTTAGCACATCATCGGCTCATAAAATTGATAGTTTCATATTCCCTTGGGAAATTAAAGAATAGAATTTTGTGGGAATATTTCATAAATATGGATCTGAAAGAATTTGAAGAGGCACAAGTAGCAATGGGTGAGGAGGAGAGGAAAAAGTGGGAAGAACCTAAGAGAATCACTTGGCCCAAAATATCAAAACATCAAAAGAAGGATAAAAAGTAGAAGATAGATGAAAAAGACAAGGACGTGGTTGATGATTTAACTTCTTTAGGGACCCCACTGCCAATCCCTTAAAAATAACTAGTGTAGAATGAGTGCATCCTAGGAGAAGAAGATCCAATATAATCAAGAAGAGTCAAAAGAAGAAAATCCTAGTACCATCTACTCCACTCATTATTACATCCCAAGTGGAAGAGGCCAAGGAATCTCCTACTCCAGAACTACCAAAAGAAACAAATGGGAAGGAAAATCATGATGAGACATTGGTGAAAGAATAAAAACCACTTGAAGGGACCTCTAAGAAAAAGACCCATGTAGAGAAGCTCATCTTTGCAACCTTATTGGAGTTAGAGAAGGCCAAGGTTGATGTCATAAAATGGAAAATAGTGGTAGAAGACAACAAAGGAAAACCAAAAGAAGAGGCTTCTCAAGAGTTGGATAAGAAACTACAACTCATGCAAGAAATATTTTAGATCATGGCAATGCAAAAAGTGGAATATAGCTAGAAGTTGATGGAAAACTAGAATCTGCAGCAAAAACTAAACAAGACAAAAAGAGAGTTGCATGATAAGAATGAACAGGTGGAAATTATGGAAGTTGTAGTCAAGACAATAGTTAAAGTGTATGTAGAAATGATGGAATGAAAACCACCAACTAGGACATAAACATTGTTCCTAAAATAAAAGTTGCATTAGATTGCACACTTGAATAAATTGGTGAAATTCAACCTTGATACCCCCAATGATTTCTTGGATGCATATCAGGGGTGTAAAATGGAGGAAAGAGCTAGACTGTTTGAATTCTACCTACATAAATTCATATTATCACACCCCTACAATTTGGATCCAAATACATATGTTGGGGATGTCCAATTGATGGCCTTTGCATCATGGCTAAGGCATGAGGAAATGGGGGTAGAGGAATTCAAGAAGTATAAGGAAGAAGAACTCCAAACACCTATGTGGATTAGAGCTAAGGTATCCAGACCTAGGTATGTCATAACCAACCATCACAACCTCTCTTTGGATACATGAGTGTACCCAGGATGGAAAACCAAGCAAAGGGAAGAAATAAACCATCTAGAAGACTCATTAATATTATTGGGAGAAGAGGCAATAGAATATTTCCACAAGAGGTGGCACTCCTTTCCTCATGGATTGAAAATCAGAGAGCGACACTCTCCAAATATCCTTCGTCTTTCCCTCCTAAGGACACCTTGGTACAAATATGATTTAAGGAAAATGAATACTAAATGGATTGGGTTAAGCATGAACCCTCCACTCATTCTGCCTATAGCACCTATGGTCAATGTCAACCCAGGAGGGAAAGAAGAAGAGTGGGCCAGAATTGTGAAGGATAAAGGATACCATGAGTAGTAACCTAACACCGGGTATATGGCCTAGGATACTAGGAACGATTTCAATGATCATCAAAAGGTTAATGAGTAGTAGCAGGGTAATGAGAAGTAACATGGTGTTGAACAACAACAAAGTGTTGAACAACAACATGGTATAGGGCAACAACAATAGTAAGAGAATATGAACAAATGTTTTTTGCACAAAGGGTGTGCAAGGTTTCAGTTAAGGGGTGATGATGAGCCCAATTATTTCCTATTCCAAAGGATCATCTTTGGCACATTTTCCACCATAATATGACTTAATATTTTTTTTTTACCATATTTAATAGTAATTCATGGATAGTTTTTGTATGTTGCTTAGTAAATGTATTTTGAGGTGGATTTTTGTGTATAATGTGCATTTTTACTCTAATTTTTATGGAAAAATATGTGTATAGCTTAAAGCAGATTGAACCTCATGATTCAAGGGCACCAACCTCCTAAAAACAAGGGATCTTGTCTCCCTCAAGGCATTGTCATCCAAATATCAAGGGACATTGTCCCCACCTACCTCCAGAATGATCCTTGTGCATTAATGACCACTCCTGACTAGCAACGATTGGAGACACAGATGTAATGGGATAAGATCCATAATTTACTCACTTCTGTCCTCGATTTAGGAAGGGAGGTCAAACTCTCAAGATATATATTACCTCTAGTCTAGGAGAGAAGGGGGAGATAGAAATTTTTAGAAGCATTGTATTGAGACTTTTTGAAGACTTTTGTTGAATATTAAGATCCTTTTTTCTCTTGATGTACTATTGATGTTAATGAAATAAAGATGGTTTTTCCTTCAGTTAATTAGATTTTTCTCAAGGCTCCCTGTGCTTCTTAGGTAGGGCCCACTCAAGAGGGCTCAAGGACCCTGTTGTAATTTATGTAGTTTTCAAGCATGTTAATTAATGATTAGATATTATTTCATTCTCTTTTAAAGTTTAATATAGTTTTGCATGATCAATTCCATTTTCTATTAATCTTATCACTAACTGGTTAGTTACAGTAGGCATCCTTTACAAATGTTCAATAACCTTTTGGAGAACTCTTAGGTGTCTCCCAAGGCTAATAACCTCAGATCCATTTGATTTTAATATAGTCTAGTTGTGTTCATGCTTATAAAGACTTACACTACCTTTGTAGGCCTAATTGTTGCTTCCTATAGGAGTTTCCTATCGAAATTGCACAGTTCCTATAGAAATTGCATAGTTCCTGTTGAAATTGCACAGTTCTTGTAGAAATTGTACAGTTCTTGTAGAAAATTCATGTAGGACAATTTTAGCTTTAAATTTAGTTTTATCTTAATATTATTTTCAATAAAACATCAGTAAACAATAGAAATACACATGGTTTCCATTGATCAAAGGATTAGACATAAAGTAGTTTGTTTTATTCATGCATTAGGTCAACATCTCTTTAACTATAGTTTTGTCATGCACTAGAATACATCCATCTTCTACTTTGATCTTCGTAGTTTAACGTGCTTTATTTCTTTTCGTTAGATTATATTTCCTTTCTAAAATCTAGAAATAACTATACTTTTAGATTTATTTTCTCTCCTTCAAGAAAATAGCTTAGGATTTCTTTATTCTAGTTAATATTTTTCACCAATTCGTGCATTTCAACCCTTAATCAGTCTTAGAACTTTACTAATGACAAGTGCATACTGAATAAACATTTTATAGAGCCTATTAAGTTTGTACGAACCTTGGGTTGACAAATTAAAGTATGAGCCATGTATACAATAGTTCCTGCTATTCATAGGGCCATTGATCACAATCGTGGATATGGTGAAGGAGGTGGTAGACCCCCCACATGTTTCAATTGCTATGAGATCGTTCATGTTGCACGAATTTTCACTAAGTTGTGCATGCTCTGTGCATATTGTTATAATCCTGAACATGTAACCAAATATTGTCATGAATTACTAAAGAAGTGGGAGGACAAGAAGACTAACTGTAACATGTTGTATGTCTAGCCGTGCGAAAAAAAAAAAAACGAACAAAGAAGAATATGTCTGGGTAGTCAGTCGTGGAGGGGCGAAGACTGAAGTATACTTTGAGCATGGTGAATTCTTAGGTCGACAAGCAGATGGAAATATCAGGAAGGCACCCCATCCCCCTCCTAAGTTTGACGTTGCTCAACAAAAATAGTATATGCACAAGGTGCAGAGGGCCCTTGAATAAGAAAGAGCACATAAGGAGCTGCAACGCATGACTCAGAGGTCTCTTGAAGAGGAATGGATCTTAGAGGAAGTGAAAAGGAAGTGCATAGGTCACTAGAGGAGTCATGGATCTGCGAAGAAGTGGAATGGGTGACACAAAGTTTGTTGGAAGAAGCCCGCGTGCGTGAACGACTACAACGTGTGATGCAAAGATATTTTTATGAGGCTCACGTATGTGAGGAAATTCAGTGCAAAACCAAAATATCAATAGAAGAAGCACTTATATAGACTATGTTGTGACATGCTAAGAAAAAACCTATGAAGAATAGCGTCAGGAAGAGTTGAAATGAAAAGCATGCACAAAATCCTTATGTGACTTAGGTTGTGTGGCAGAAGCTGAGGAGAAATTCAATACCTTCTTTCACTATTGTTTGCACTTGATTAAGGATCTAGAAGTTGCAAGTAAGTTTACCTAGATGTTAACAACTTTCATGAAATAACAAGGAGAAGATCCCACCATATCAGCTTCGCTGCCGGAAAGGGATGTCTACTAGGTTAGCAAGAAAAAATGTAGTAGTTGAGAGTTTAAGATGATAACAGAGCTTGGTGGGTATGACATGGATGGAGTCATGTTGGATTTGGGATCTGACGTGAACATTTTTCCAAAAATGTCATGGGAAATGATAGGTAAACCCAAGTTTGTTTGGTCTCCCATTCAACTCCGATTGGCCAATCTATAAGATATATCCCATAACTCGGCTCGAGAAAGTCAAAGTAAACATAGAAGGAGTGAAAACAAAGGATGATTTTGAAGTCATTGATATCATGGATGAGTCTGATCCCTATCCTACATTATGGGGAATTGATTGGGCCTTTGATAATAATTTGATGTTAAACTTGAAGAAGAGGCAGATGTTCTTTGAAACTGACACCATGCACATGGTCATGCCACTATACCCATATGAGGGTGACTACTACAATGATCTCGTAGATAAGGGTGCATGGAGCTCGAGAGTTGAAAATATTTACAAGGTCACAAGGTGCAGGGAGGACTACGTCAACCTCACCGCAGATGGAGAATTAAGCTAGAGGAGTGTCAAATCTTATGAAATGGATTTTAATGATGCCCTAGAAAGATGGAAGAATAATCTCTATGAGCTGTCAACAAGGAGATGGCCACATATATCAGAAAAAGAGCACCAGGAATACTTTGGATCCTATTGGTATGATGGGTCAGAGCTGGTGGAGATATTTATTGAATGGATGTAGCATATCCCATAGTATCGGAGATCTCGTGTCCTTGATACAGTGTTGGTCGACATCCCTGTACGATGGTGGGTTGCACATCATGACTCATATTATGAATGTGCACATATCAAAGCATCCATGTGAGAGAAATTCAGAGCATATATGAGCAGCTGCCTACACATGTGTGCTTCCAAAATATGGTGGATAAATTTACATCCACAGCTGGGATGCCCTTGCTACGTCCCAGGGAATACTAAGGGGAATCAAAATAAGGTTTCCTTCCCGTGCCCAAAATACCCCATTGAGAATACAAATGATCATTACAAGAATCCCTTACCTCATCAACCTCAAAGGGCACAACAGATTGACATGACACATGGAAATTCGCACTGTGACCTATTGGAGGTTGCCACAATTATGTGACAAACTTATCACCTATGCAAAGAGGCACAAGAACCATACGTGTCTCCTCCCCCCCCGAACTGCACGTGCACATGAACAAGAAGTTACAATTAAGCTCTAGGTCCCCTACTCCAGGTGGGAGTACCTACAATAACTATAACAACCTTCCAAACATCTGAGATCAAAAGGAATTTATTCCATAACTAATGCTATGAAATACATGCTCACAAGTGATGAAATTAATATCTCACACAACCACCAGCTAGCGGAATCATGGTCGACTATGATGGAATAAAAAACCTTTACGCATTCCAAAAACAACTTACAATCACTCTCGACTGAACATCAAGTTGTCCCGCAGTACTTATTTGGAAACTTCTTGCATTTTTCATTGATTGTTACCGCAGTCTGTATACACCTTCCTCCCTGTATCAGAAAACCCCCAAATATCAGTCTCATGATCTGCATAGTAACCAAATGGTAACCTAGAATCAACCACCCCTTCCATTTCCAAACGGCTCCTTTCCGTGCCCAACTCATAATTTCCATAGCCTCCTCCAACATACCCTAGGGACAAAACAGATCTATAGTTACCTCCCACCGCCAAACAGAATTTCAGGAATCACCTCAACACATTAGATTCACAGGGTCCCAAATAGGACAAGTTTGGGATGTCGAGTTCATCGATTACGATGTCCATTATTATGAACATTTCCCCATATTATATTTTCACCACTATGCTCGCAATGTTCGTAGTGAACATGGCATGATGCTCATACTCACCCAAGAGTGGGCCCATCCTCTTCAACAAGAGGTCATCCTCTCCCTTATGGAGTATCCCCACTTTGAGCACAGTGGGGTTGTTACCCTATGTACCCACCTATTGCTAACCCACATGCATGACTTCTACCTCTAGTTGGGAGAGAAATACCCCATCAATGAAGTTGCAATCCATCACATGGAAGGCCTGCCCACACAGGGCAAGGAGCTAGAGAAATACCTTACTGCTAAAGATTACACCCAACAAGATATCTATGGTACATACTCTACCCATTGAGGAAGGCGTGGAATCCTTATTTCATAAATAAGAACCAGACCAGTTCACGTTGCCACACAGATCATATCCTAAAAAATGTTGCGCAATAATACTAAAGATGAATTCCCATATGTGGTTGTCATATTTGTTGAGTGGTGCATCATCGAGATTCAAATGGCATGGACCCAGTACATGATGAATGAATTTATAGATGATTTATTGGACGCCAAGAATTCCGAAAGGGAGTTTCATTATAGTTGGATCCTATTGTTGTTGGCGATGGTTCTCTAGCATCCCACTTGAGGTTTTGAATGGCGTACCGACAATCAACCTAGCTTTGAAGCTTCCCGCTTCGAGAAACTACACGAGAGAAAGTATACTTGCATCCAAGAATCACACAAAAACCTATTGCAAGAATGGTATCATTAACTCTGCCAAACCATCACTTCACAAGAGCACATTCTGTGCACCCTTCTCACTAGGTATGATGGCTACCTTATATTTGAATGTACTTTACATAACATGTGAAATTATCCCAATGAAGATCATGGCACTGCAATGACACTCCTTCCATTTTGTATTTCTAAGGATCACATTCAGTAAGGCATGGTCGAATGACCCACACATCTTCAGCCACTCCCGGTCGAAGAAATTTAAACTCTCAACACACACACTAAGCGTAACCAAGATCGTAGAAATGCTAAAGAAACATGGCAACATGCATCCCCCTTAGCATGATACACTAAGAAAAATTCCCCAGGATCCCCCATCTGCGCAACATCTAGTTCCACCAACCCCACCAAAAACCAAGTGACATCATTCCATCTCTTCCATTCTCCCTCCTATTCCACCCAAGGATATCAAAGATTTAAATAGTAATTGATGTGTTACGATGCTAATTGCTGTTGAAAAAAACAACTCCATTCCAAGGCATTGCACAACATCAACCATTTTTCTTGACAATTTGCAGGCAATGTGCAAGTACCAACTCCCACTTTGCATCCATTACACTCCATCGACACGAATATCTCATACATTCACATCCTTCAAGTGGACCCCCCACATTAATTTCTATAGATTCCCAACCTGGTGGAATTCCAATGGCTCCAATTCCTACCCCCTCGTGAAAGAATGTGCTGCTACATTGCTCTCTGAATTAGGTGAACACAATGAGCAGCTTGGGAAATCCCATGCCCAATTACAACTGTAGCATCAAGTCAATATCGTCGCGCACAATCATACATGTGAGAAATATAAAAAAATATATAGGAATATAAAGCTAGGAAAAAGAAATATGATGTCGATAGAGCAACATACACATCCACTTAGGATCAATATGTCAAGCTCCACTCATCTTTTCACAACCTGTTGGAGGAAGTGGACAACTTATATGCCCTAATTCCTACCACTTCTACTCCAAGATGTGACACTTCCCTAGGCCTGAAGCTATTTGTGGTAAAGGCTCACCTTCAACAACTTGAATTGAAACTTGTTGACCATGGTCACCTACTACTTCGCACTGAATCACCTACTTTAGCTCGTCCCACACCAATTCATACATCACAAACAACTCTCCACATTGGCCAATTATGGGCGAAAGAGTTCTCCACATGGGTGGACTATGGCTTGGCCTTGTGGACTCATCTCTTAGCTCTACCAGAAGTCTCTACTGTAGAAAAAATCAACATAGTTGAAATGGAGGTCACATAGAAAAAGAGAGACCTCATTTCCCTACCTCCTAGGGAGTCGGTCATTGTGATGCAGGTTATCGCTACAATAACAAAAACATTACTGCAGTGAGAGAAGAGCACTAGAACTCATCGGCTATGATTTTTTTATGCTGTTGATACAACCTTGAATTTATTCACCTAGATATATAATGATCTAGCCGCTGCAAGCCCCCTGATTGAGAATCTCAACCACATTGATCTCATGGCCCCAACAATAACAATTGAAATCATAGAAATGGCCATCCAAATCACCAAGATTCTTCAAGAGAAGTTTTATTAGCCTCAACATCAATTTCTTGAATTCGTGCAGAGTCTCAAAGGAACGATGTCGTCCATCATTGAGATCATTCCATAGAAAAAATGGCTCAAGGAAAAGCCAGATAATAGTGGTGGGGGACTCTTGGCACCCAAATTCTTGGGGACAATTTTGCACACAGGCACAAACGAAGTTGTGTGTGCTCATTTCATATTTTTTCATGCATATACATAATTGTGAAGAGAAATGACAGAACATGTGCATCGAATCGATTTTTGTCAACAACATGCCAAGTATAAAGACTACCAAGTGCGCATCGAACTGATTTTTATCAGTTGCGTCGAAAACCAAGAAGAGTCTCATCAGAATCAAGAAAATAATCACTAGGAAATCTCCCAGATTGATTATTTTCAGCAGCGGATGATTATTTAAAATTTCACTTGATGAAGAGAGTCTACATGGAGCGTTGGTAGGCACAAGAAGAATGCAAGGCAGTTGGATCAGATAAGTGAGTGGATAAGAGTAGAAAGAAACATTGCTACCCAACAATGAAATATATAAAAAGGAGATATAATCTCATAACAAGAGTTAAATAGTTAGTATGTGAAATCATTGTTTAGCTATCAACCTCGATATCACTCTGAGCCTATTGTAATCCTATGAAGTTGTGAATATATTCTTGTGTCTTTGTTCTATCTGATATTAAAGTAAGCTGCATGATGCATCATATTGTATTCCCACTGTCATAGATAGTAATGATATTAATTCATATGGATTTCCTAAGAAGTTGTTCAGTGTATTGTATGTATCAAATATGATATGATGTTTCCAGTAATAAAGATATGGCAGATCCGATCTATTATGTGTTTGTTGAGAATGAGTTGGTTATGTGTGTGGATAGTTTTAATTCTTAGTTCTAAACTAGTCTATCAAACATGAGTTATAAGGATTACAATTGTAGTAATGTTTCTTATGTTTAATCCTCCATCTCCGACATAAGACATTATGGTCTCTGTGATCCTCTCTGCATCTCAAGTGAGACCTTTCTCGACCTTGGCCACAGATTGATATTTCGATGCTTTGAGGTTTTGTTGGACACGCTCTGGATGAACCCTGGGTCTAAACCTCCCCAGTTTTAAGAAGGTTGGTGCATGCACGAGCATGGACCAAAATAGTCATACTGCACCCAAGACCACATATCGACTATACACTAACTTCTTAGTTTTTGGGTTCCAAAGCTTATAACCTTTCAGACCATCTTTATAGCGAATAAAGATACAATTTTTCAATATTTTTATCTATATTACTTTTATTTTCCTTTAGAACATGTACGCATGCATCATAACTAAATACCCTTAGATGTGTAAGAGTGGATTCTTTTCATCCATAATTGATGAGGGTGATCTATTGACTAGGAAACATGCAATACCCATTGACTCTGCCCATAATTCTTGTCCTAATATGGCACCACTAAGAATGCTCCTTACTTTTTCCATCAGTATCGTATTCATCCTTTTTGAAACTCCATTCCACTCAGGTGTGTATGCAATATTATTATGTCTTTCTATACCACACTTTTTACAAAATTCTTCAAATTCATTTGCACAGAATTCTCCACCATTATCCATCCTTGACACCTTAATTCTCTTCTCTTTTTTATTCTCCACAAGAGTCTTAAACTCTTTGAATTTGTCAAATACTTTAGATTTCTTCCCAAGGAAATAAATCCATATGTTCCTTGAGAATTCATCTATAAATGATACATAGTATGCATATTTTCCTAGTGATGTAACCGAAATGGGTCCAAACACGTCACTATGCACCTATTTTAGTATTCCCTCTTCCCTCATAGAACTAGAGGATAATATTACATTATTCTACTTCCCACATAAGCAA
This sequence comes from Picea engelmannii, assembly GCA_009831015.1. Lineage (NCBI taxonomy): Eukaryota > Viridiplantae > Streptophyta > Pinopsida > Pinales > Pinaceae > Picea > Picea engelmannii. Next base: position 98,132 of record ML795136.1, read on the forward strand.
TGTTCACATAAATCAAAATCCAAAGAGAAATTGGCCATACCTTCAACCATACCATACATTTACCATGTAGTATTTGAAGGCCCTTCTCTCCAATATGCCCCAGTATTTCATGCCATAGCACATTTTTTTCTCCAGAGACTGTAGGAGTTTTTTCTTCTTCAGTTCCAATCTCAAGAACAATGGAACTATTGCACCCATCACTAATAGTTCTTCCAAACAACTTATAGAGATTTCCAACCTAAACCCCCTTCAGTGACACCATTGTTCCTCGAACCATCCTACATGTTCCCTTTTCAAATATTGTTTTTACACCTGCATCGTCCATCTTGCTTACATAAATCAAATTTTTGGCCAATCTTCATATGTGTAGAGTACCATGGAGTGTTCTAATCCTACCATCCATGATATTCAACTTCAATTTTCCTCATGACAGAAAAATGTCACCTCCATCATACCTTTCATGTTCCTAGAACCACTCCCTATTATGAGTCATATGAAAGGATGCACCTAAGTCGACCAACCATGCCTCATGATCTGCATGTGTGCTTCAATAATTCAAGTACACATCCTCTCCTTCATCTTTGGAGGTTTTTTCTTCTATAGAAGGAGCATCATAAGATCCCTTTCCTCTCTCAACACTTTTGTATCTACATTTTTTCTTGTAATGCCTTTATTTTCTACATCTCCAACATACCTTTACAATTTTTTTGGGATATTTAGATCTTCCTCTAGATTTAGATCTCCCACTTGAGGACTTATTTCTATTTTTTTCTTGGGACCATCCTCTTCCAAATAAGGCATATGTGCTCTAGATTTCCATGTTTTTTCCACGTCATCTCCCTTGACAACAAGGATGAGACCACATCATCAAAACTTAAAGTAGTTTCATTACTACCTATGGCCACAACTAGACTATCCCCTAGACTGATACACTTATCTTCATTAGATATATTAATATCAACAAATAATATTTGAATTACCACTGTATTAAAGGTGTTCATATGTTCTGTCACTGAGTCTCCATCTCTCATCATCGGGTTGTACAACTTCTTCCACAGGAACAACTTGTTTACCATGGACTGATACAAAGCCCCTAACTTATTCCATAATCCATTGGTTGTAGATTTCATTGACACATTTAGTAATACTGAATATGAGAGACACAACTTGATTGTGCTCTTCACCTTCTAATCCAACTTTTCCTATTCTTATGTTGACATTCTTGTAGGTGTAGTACCTAGATCCACAACGATCCATTGATATTTGTCCACCAAAAAACATACCATCTTGAGCTTCCACATCTCAAAACTTTTCCCATTAAATTTTTGTACCTCTGTTGTTAATTTCTCACCATTTATTTTCACTGCAAGAATTGATACCACATAGCTCCCACTGTAGCATGGTTTATCATAGACGCAAGCCAAACCCTTGACCACAAAGGTGTCCCCCTGAAGCCATAATTTCTCTGATACTAAATGTGTATTTTAACCTTTTACAATTAATTACTTCAGATGGATTCTTAATAATAATAAAGATACAATGGCACTAACACACACACATTACATAGATATTTTACCCTGGAAACCCAAACCGAGAAAACCAACAAGCTGTTTAGATCTGCACCTCTAATTCTTATTCATCATCCATATTTGTTGTTTATAATAAAATATATATCTTATTTTTTGGCATCCAAAACCTATAATCCATTTACCTGGATTGATCTACAACCCTAATTACTTAACCGAAATCCGAAAAAATATCAGTGAAAACTATGTGCTGAAAATTGCTAAAAAATGGACACAAAAAAAATCGCCAAAATTTTGTTTGGGGGGGACTCCACCCCCCTATGACCCCCTGAAACCCCCTTAATAGGGGGGTTCCACCCACCCTGTGACCCCTACATGCACCCAACACAACGAAACACATGGGCTTTATCATGCCAGGAATATAACACATACCCAAAACATATTCCCCCTTAATGACAACTTCTCAAACTCCTAACATAGTTTAAAGTTTGGAAAAAAATTATTCTAAAAGAGACTTTGTGAAAATGTATGCAACTTACTCATATATATGGTAAGGGAACACTTCAATAACTTGATCATGAATGAGCATTCTAATGAAGTGCATTTGTACCTCAATTTGTTTATTGAGCTAATGTTGAACTAGATATTTGGAATGCTTGATGGCACTCTCATTGTCACACTAAATTGTGGTTGGATGTTGTTGTTGGATTCCAAACTATGAAAGGATCTATCGAAGCCACAAGGGTTCTTAACTTGCATTAACCACTGCTCAATACTCTACTTTGATTGAAGAAAGAGAAGGAGATTATTGTTTCTTACAAGTCCAAGAGATGGGTTTAGAACCAAGGTTGAAAACATAACCTATAGTAGACTTTCGATCATCAAATTCATTGGCGTAATTGGAATCATTGAAACCAACCAACAAAGGAGTCCCCCCTGAACTGTAATGTATCCCAAATTGAACTATATACTGGATATACCAAAGTATCTTTTTTGCTTCTTTCCAATGGCTCTCATGGGGTGTTTTCATATACTGAGAAACAAGACCAACAACAAAGGAAATATTAGAACATGTGTCAATAAAATACAAAAGGCTACGAACTAAATGACGGTACAAAGTGAAATCTACTTCATGTGTAGTACATGTGGCAACAAGTTTGACTCCAAATTGGAAGGGAGAAGGGGATAGTTTATAATATTCCATGTTAATGTGGTGAAAAGGGTCACATGCATACTTAGAATGGGAACAATGAATTCCTTCCTTGGTTTGTAATACTTGGAGGCCAAGAAAATAATGAAAATAACCTAATTTTTTCATATTGAATATCTTCTTAAGAATAGATTCACATGAGTTAAAAGTTTAGAGTCACTACTAATGAGGATAACATCATCAACATAAATAAAATGTATTATGAGATGGCTTCCTACTTTCTTGGTATATACATTGGGGTGATAATGACATCTAGAAAAGATAGTTTCAAGAATAAATATGTCCTTTTTAGCATACCAAGCTCAATAAGATTGCTTAAGACCAGAGAAATTTCTTAAGGAAACATACAATGTTAGATTCATTCTAAACATAACCAGGAGGTCATTCCATGTATATTTTTCCTTGAATATCCCCATGAAAAAATATGTATTTAACATCCATCTCATGGACCTCCCATTTATGTGAGGCAACAAGGGATAGAGAAAGGTGGACATAATTCATTTTGGTTACAAGGGAAAAGGTTTCATTGCAGTAAATTCCTTCAACTTAAGAGAATCCATTAGAAACTAACCAGGCCTTATGTATTTCAACATTTCCATATAATGCACACTTATTTATATATGCCCATTTAAATTTGACGAGTTTTATTCCATTTGGAAGAGTTATAATATCCCAATTATTGTTCACCATTAAGGAACTATATTCTTCATTCATTTTTTGTGTTCCAATCTAGATGGCCATAAGCTTCTACAAATGTGTTTGAATCATGAGTCTTTGAAAATTGATCCAAAAGAGAGGAGGATTACTAGAACCGTGAACATTATGATGTTGATCTATATGATCACTAATGATATCACTAGCTACTTCTTGTGTTGAATGGACCCATTTGGGAAGCAGTGGTGCCAGTGTAGGTTCATGTTCAATGGACTCTACTGGAGGAAGGTGAACAAGTGGAGGCGTATTTTCATCCTCACTGAAATCATCTAAAGAAGAAACTAGAATAGGATCATGAACAAAAAAAATTGGGAAGCGAATATGGCATAAACGTCGAAGATGGATCCCAGGCCGAGGATGGAACAAAGACTGAATTAGTCTTGCAAGACAAGAGATTTTCATCAAAATTAACATATCTTATAATAATTATTTCATTGGAATGATGTTGAAAAAGTATATAACCTTTGGCATCTTCAGAATATCCAAAAAAATGCACTTCTCACTTTTAGGTTGTAATGCTTTTCTTTTCTTATCAGGAATGTGAGCCCATGCTTCACTAACAAACACATGGAAGTAGATTACATCTAGATTAATTTTGGTCCATGCTTCTTCCAATGTTATATTTTTTAAAGACTTTATGGGAGTGTGATTTAATATGTAATTGGCACAATTGATGGCTTTCTTGCAATAGTGAAGACTTAATCCCTTAGATTGGATCATACAATTCATCATTTCCTTTAAGGTTTGATCCTTTTTCTCAGCAACACCATTTTCTTGTGGTGTATATGGAATAGTGTGTTGCTTTTTAATTCCTTGTGCAGTGCAAAAACTTGTAAATTTTTTATTCACATATACAACGTCATTATTTTTTCTCAACTTCTAAAATTGATGTCTAGATTTTTTATACAAGGGCCTTGTAGCCCAAAAACATGTCAAAATTTTCACTATTGAGTTTTAAGAATTAAATACAAGTGCGTTTGGAGAAGTCATCAATGAAAGTTAAGAAGTACTTGAGCCCAGAGAAATAAGGAGAAGGAAGCAGACCACAAAAATCAATATGAACAACATGCAAGGGTGTTGAGGTGTGCCAAGAGGCACATTTGTCAAAACTATTCTAATGATGTTTTCCGAGAACAAAACCAATACAATCACCACCTCTATAAGAAATGATAGGAAGACTAGTCACCATATTTTGATTACATAGTTGTTTCAATAAGAGATAGTTTAAATTACCAAACCACTTGTGCCAAATTTTTCTGAAGTCATAGCTATGAGTAGTAAAAAATGATGGAAAATATGATGACCCAAATTTGTCAAATTTATACAACTTGATAATATCATCAACAATTCCAGTTGTTAGGACATGTTTAGGATTTATTAAGTCCTTGATTATAACTTGGTGAGATGAAAACTCTATTGTTTTACCTTCACCTAAATGAGTGATATCATATACTTATATAAGGTTGTAGGAGAGACTTGGAAATCATAATACATTGTAGAAATCACCGTGATCTAAGTGAACTAATCCAGACCCTACAACACTAAGATATCTATCATCATCTAAAAATATTTCTTTGGTGTTACATTCATTGAGAGAAAAACATGGCTTTATCCTTAGCCATATGATAATATTCTCCAAAATTAATAAGCCACTCACCATAAGAGGAAGTAGATGTTGTGTTGAAGGAGAAACCAAAAGAAGAAAGTGCATGTCCATGAGAAGAAAAGTTAGAAGAATAAGAATCAAGATTGATGTTGTGTTTCTTCATTGTTGTTTTAAAGCCTCCATATTTTTAAAACATTTAGACTCTAGATGACCATCTCACCCACAAAAAATGCAATGCCTATATGTCTTCCTACTTTTTTTTTATTTTGGTCCTTTGTCATGATTGGGAGTAGAAGTTGTCTTAGAGGGTTTGGGACCCTTGTTTTAATTGTTGTTGAGAGGATGTTGCTTATTTATATTCTTGGAATTATCTTTTTATTGGGAAACTATGGATTTTTTAGATGTTCATGCAATCTTGATCACTCCAATATACAAAATATAATCTTTCTCTCTAATAAGAAATTCATAGAAAGAATCAAGAGTACTAGCAGTGTAAGAATCCCCTAGAGTTTCTTTGGTGGAGTGAAAAAAAGATACAAAAACAAAACATGCACTACCAATATTAGCACAAATAACACATATATAAGTCATCCTTCATGCTATTTTATAGTTTTTAAGTAAATGTTTGTGTTTTGAACTTGGATAAATAATCTTGAATGCAAGGGAAAACCTTGGGATTTAAATAAATTAATGAATTTTCAATGTGGCGGGCTCGAATCACAATGTATTTACCAAATACATATTCCATATTATCTCAATCTTCATTTGGGTTATCAATTTCTTGAAGGTGACACCATAAATCATGATAGATGGACATTTTGATTAATCCATGTGCTTCATCATTTTTACTATCTGTTGTGTGCATAAAGAAAGATCCCTATTTTCTTCTCTTATCTTTTCTATAAGAGAAGAAATTGGGCCCACCTACTAAACTTTTCTAATAGACATACTCTTAGAATTTATCTCACAAATGGAAAATCCCAAGTCTTTCTTCCTACACTCACACTTTACTATTTGCAACATTTCTTCAAATCACTCTGATCCATCGATGTACACTTTTGGCAAGTTCCCTCTTTATTCACTGACACACAAATATTTAACATCGGTGAAGTTTATGTGATCAGCGATCGTATACCAGATATGTTCACATGATTGTCTTTGATGTGCACGACCTTACACTGATGTAATTCCTTTGATCTTTGTCGATACATCACCTATCGTCAAAGTTTATCTCTCTCTCTCTCTCTCTCTCCGATGCACTACTTTTTGACATGTTTTCCATATTCTATCATTGATGAACCATTAGAAGGATGTCAACCCCTCATCAACACTGATTATATCAAGTTTCTTCTTTCTCTCACTAACATCAATTTGGTCCAAAAGACATACCTTCATCTTGATATTTCTTCTATTCTCCTTTGACTTATCTCCTCGTTGCTCTCATTAGTCAGGCTTCTATGATTTCCAGTGAGTGATATTTGTATTCCCAACTTCATAAATAATAAATGATTGCATACCTCACCTAATCTACTTCATTTTGTGGTCATAATTAAGTTTTTTTTGTGTCGCCAATAACTTTCATTGTGTGTACCATATCATTTTTCTTACTTTGCGCTTCTGGATTTTATGACTAACCATGATCATGAAAGTGTTTTATATCATCAAATGGGTTAACTGGAACATTTGTAGGTCTTACGATGGCTCTGAAACACATCTTAGAAGAAAATTTCTCCTCCTAACTCCTAAATAGTGTTAATCGCTCATAACATTGGTTTATCATTTTAGCGGATTTATGTTTCTGTGCCACTTACACGTTACCTTGGCTCCAATGGATGAACTAAGATCCTATACAACATAGATGACACAGGAACTCATGGAACTAAATTTGGGAAAAATAGCAACAGGAACGAAATCCGCACTTTCATTAAAAAAATCCTTTGAGCGCAATTTTTCGACGCTCATAAAAGTACACTTTTCATCTTTGGAATAGGCCAATTGTGTGATTTATTCGATTATGATTCCAACATAACTCATGGAATCTAAATTCGAGGCTCATAAGTGATAAAATGATCACCAAGGATTTATATCCCAAGCCATTCCTATGAGTCATGACATCGATGGAATGTTCAAATAGCATGATAAATTATCTCACTGGAAATGTATCCCTACACTCTTTGCATCACAGAAAAATTCACCTCAATCAAAGATTGTATGAGAAAGGTATAGACTTTTGAACTCAAGCTCTTTTTATAATGGGTGAGGTATGGTAAGTGACTCGCCCAACAAAGGAGGGATAGGTACGGAGTTTCCAGACATCAATAGGGAATAGTAAAGAAAGAAGACATAACTCCATAACAACACTACTGCTCTTTCTATCCCCTTGTCAATTGAGTCGTTAGGTGCACATGGGTGAAAAATAGTAGTCCCAGTTTAATTGTATCAAACTGTCTACCTATCCCCCTGAAATTGGCCGGGGGGGCTTTCTACAAATTATGTAATGTGCATTGCTTACCAGAAAAAGGGACACTCATAATTTTTTCGATTTATCTTCCTTTAAAGGAGGAGTTGTTGGAAACGTCTCTAGAAATAGAGGAGGAGTTCCCACGAACTCTCCAGAAATTGTTGAAAAGTGATTCAGAAGAAAAGGAGGACTTCTCACAGAGTGCTCCAAAATTTGTTGAAAAATCCTTCATAAGTTGTTGAAAATTTCTCTTGAACTTGTCGAAAACTCCTCCGACAGTTGTTGAAAAGTGCTTCGGAAGCAAAGGAGGAATTCCCACAAAGTGATCGAAAAGGAAAGGAGGAGTTCCCACAAACTTCTCTGGAAGAGTTCTTATGAAATGATCTGAAACCAAAGGATGATTTCCCATGAATTTCTCTAAAATAGGGGTAGGACCCTACCAAACTGTCTTTCATATTTTAGCCATCACTTTTGACTTAGATGCTCGATTCACACATTCCATATACTATTGGAAAGGTATTTCTGAATATACAACTTCCCTGATATATGATTTGAGAAATTCCTAACCATTTTTTTGCATTTTTCAATATGAATATTGGGTACCTTGTTGACATCCCCGAGGGACACAACACCTCATTTGCAAACATAGGAACCAAGAATCAAATTCAAGGAAGCTTATACAAAATTTCAATTAATTAACGTTTCATTTAAATGGGTTTAATAGTTTTGATCCATATTTGTGAGCAGAATGAAATGAAAACACATATCTATAATATTAACATAGAGACATAGTGAATAATAACAGAGATACAATAAAACTTGACTTCTATTAAATAAGAAATATGTTGAAACTGTGAAATGGAGACTGAAACAAGCTTGATAGAATGGTGGCAACTTATCTCTGAGAAGAAATGTGACGTCTACACTCATTCACAAGAAGATGAGTACAATGAGACTCCAAAGGTATTTTACATCAAACATGAATGGAAAAACCCAAGACATCCAAAAACCTAACCCTAGGAGATAAAGTGCCAAAAGATGTGGGCCCCATTGGGGTAAGTTGGTACATCAACTTCTCGGGGTCATAACTTTTGCATACGATCTCCGTTTTAGGTGGAAGATAGCCCGTTGGAAAGGTATATCTGAGGAATACAAATTATTAATTCACACTCTAAATATGTGTATAGTGTGACTATGGAGGGCCCAAAAAACGTTGTTTAGGGCCTTAAAACAACCCCGAAAGTTCAGGTCCGAAAAAGATAGGAAAATAACTACCAAAATGAAAATTGAAACTGTCAAAATGAAATCTGTATGTGAGCCTGTTGGAATAGGTGGGTGGCCACTGATATCCACCTGGACCAATCCTCCCCCCTTAAGAAGCAATTCTCTGCATTGTGTTGAGTTCCCCCATCATATGAAAAAATTTCTATTGAATTTGGCCCCGAGTGAGCCACTTTCATTGGTGCAGGAGCTGCCATTCTTTGACAACACGATAAAGCTAAAAATTTTGTTGGTGAGTTCCCTTGACCATGTGTCCATGATCTGATCAGTGGATGCATGTTCCATGTAGTCAGGTTTGAGCTCTATCAATGCCAATTGTTATGCTACCTTTGAGGTGTCCAACAATGGTGTAAAGTATGGCCGAAGGAGGTCCACAGTAAACACTGGATGCAATCCGAGGAATGAGGGAATGCTAATCTCAAAAGAATTGTCACCCATAGCCTTGGTGATGGTATGAGGTCCATAGTGGAGTGGAAAAATCTTCCGATGGGGTCCTGTAAGGCATTCTTTTTGCAAGTGCAACCAAAATTTATCAACCACATGAAACTTGTGTGGCACCCAGTGTTGATCATGGCGCTTCTTGTACTTGGCATTGGACTTCTGCAAAATATCTTGAAACTATTGGTGGATGTGTTGGATTCGTTCAATGAACCATGTGGCTTTGTCAGCTTTTGTTTGCGCATGGGACAATTATTCCTATGTGGACACAAGGGTTAGTGCAACATCCATGGGACCCAATAGTTGAAATCCCAACCCCACCTAAAAGGGGTTGTGTCTGATTGAGCTATGTATGGATCTGTTGTAACTATGTTGAACATAGGGAAGACTGTCATCCCATGTGTGCAGATGCTTGGAATTTCACATGCACAAAATATGCACGATCATCCTATTGATTACCTCGGTTTGGCCATCTGTTTAGGGGTGGAAGGCCATGGATTTGATGAGCTTGGTGTACAACCATGACCAGAGGCTTAACCAGAATGTGCTGAGGAACTGATTGTCCCGATCGGAGACAATGTTTTGTGGTATCCCAAAATGTATCCACACTCATTCGAAGAAGATCTTGGCAGTGGCCTCTGCTATGATTCTCTTTTGATAGGAGACCATAATCACCATCTTGGAAAATCGATCAACAACCATGAAAACACAGTCATTTCTATGCTTGGTTGAAGGAGGGCCCGACATGTAGTCCATGAATATGGATTCCCAGGGCCTATTAGGAGTAGGTAGAAGGGTTTATATGCCTTTTTTTCTAAATGTCTAGTTTGGAAATGGCACAGGACGTGCATGACCTAATATATATAGTTGCTGACACTGTGTCAGAGTTTCATCCAGTAGAAATGTTGTTGCATCACTTCAACTATCTTCTCTACGCCAAAGTGTCCTACCACCCAATTTTATTGACCTTCCCAAATTTTCTTCGCATGATTGCTTGATGGAATGTAGAGATGGCCCAAACGACACAATAACCCATCTTGTAGATGAAAATCAATGACAATTGTGTTTCTTCCCAACATCTGGTAGGTAGTGGTGAAGCCAAGATTTTTCTCATAGAGTTAGTTCCATCTAGAGGTCTCATTTCCGTAGGAGTGTAGCACCGTGGTTAGTGCGACAACTAGAGGTTAGATGAGACAGTCAACGACGTGGTTGGTGCTCCCTTTCTTATACTTGATGTTGAGATGGAACTGGTGCAAGTATGTGGACCACTTATGATGGTGGTCATTCTGCAATTTTCCTTATGTTTGCATGAACTATAGAGGCTTATGATTAGTGTGGATGTCTGTCTCCTTCCCTAGAATGTAATACTCCACTGGTGGCAGGCTTGTAAAATGGAGTACATCTCTTTGTCATAAGAAGGGTACTTACAGACCATATTTGATAGTGTCTCACTATGATAGGCCATGAGATTTCCATGTTGAGTGAGAATTGCGCCCATAGTATAGTCTAAAGCATCTTGCTCATTCTCAAACGACTATTGTAGGTAATGAGAGTACTGAGGATGAGCACAAGTGTTTCTTCAAATCATCGAACAATTTTTGTTTGAACTGGCCACACACAAAGTTTTCCTTGCCACTGCCCCTATTCACTTGTCTAAGCACCCATGCAGTCTGGGAGAATCCCAACATGAACTTGTGATAGAAATTTGCAAGGCATAAGAAGCTCTAAATCTCAATGAGTGTGGTCGACGCTGGCCAGTCACAAATGACATGGATTTTTTCTAGATTGACATGCACCCTATTCTCATCAACAATGTATTCTACGTATTGGAACCTATTCATGTCGAAGGAGAATTTTTCCAAATCTGCATTAGTTTGTGTTGTCGCAGAGTTTGCAGAACCTGTTGAATTTGTTGCATGTTGTAGTGTACCCTTTCACTACCGAGGTTTCCAAACCTCTCAGTTACTATTCTAAACATGGATGTTTAGATAATTCGTACAGGAATTATAACCACATGCATTTAACACAATTAAACGCACTTAATTCTCAGAGTAAAATATATAAGTTACTGTTACCATTAACAAACCATAACATTCAACAGTAAATCATTTACACAGCGGAAAACATGATACATGAACAACACAGTCATGCTAAATGTGATAAAAACATAATTCATATACTTATCTTTGAACAATTGTAGAATTCACCAACCAAGTGCAGGCCTTCCACGAACCTCCCAGCCTTAGATCACACTGTTCATCAGCTCAACAGTGGGTCACCCCCGAGCTGGGACCGAGCTCCACCCCAAGGCAAGGAATCTAGACTCAGGATGAGGTTACAGGGAAGATAGCACATACACATCACCAGGAAGAAAGCTCTCCCAGGAATCTCCCACGCTCACTGCCCACAGACCCTCATTCCCCACATGC
>ML795136.1:114323-171753 GCA_009831015.1 Picea engelmannii
TTAGGATCATCGTATTGAATCTTGTCACCAATGGAAGGTGGCAGTCCACTCAGATACCTCTGAATTTTGACAGCCTCGTCTTTGATGAATGGAACATACTTCAGCAGTTCCAGAAAACTTCGTTCATACTCATCAATGGTCATCCTGCCTAGCTTGAGTTCGAAGAACTCCTTCATCTTTCTGTCATAGTGTCTTTTATTCAGATATTTCTTCTCGAAATATCTCTTAAATTCCTTCCACGTGACCTCTTTCTCTTGAATGTGTTGCACCTGCACAAACTGATCCCACCACATGGACGCTTTTCCTTTCAGCTGGTACATTTCAATTCTTCCTTCTGCATGGGAAGAATAATTCTACAGCTGGAAGTATTTCTTCATGCCCAACAACCATGTCTCGGCATCTTCCTCCTTCTTATGTTCTCCATCGAATGTTGGAGGTTTAATTTTATTCATCTCTCCTTTCAATTCCTCCCTTCCATATTTTTGATGTTTTCTGGTAGGGGACGGGCTCGAACTACTGTGTGTCTCCCTGTCCGAATGTTTTTGGGAGAGACTGTGACGTCGGATACCACTCCTCGATCTACTTCTTCTCCCATGGTCTCTACGACTCTCTGTCGTACTTGAGTCTCTTCCCTTATCAAGTTTCTTCTCTATTCTTTCCAGACTCTGCAAGAATTTTAAGTTTAATTTCCCTTGTCGATCCTTAACTTTCATGAGCTTTCGGCTATTGACTCGACACTCCTTGGCCTCTCTTTGTAACCCTTCAAGGATTTTCATTATATGTCCTTCCTTATCTATCTCCTTTCCATGCCCATTGGAGTTTGACCCTTCGACTCCCAGGTTAACATCCTTTCCTTCTTGTTCGTCTTCCATTTCAGGGATAATTTTCACTCTTCCCCACTCCATGCTCGGTGTTGATTAACTGGAGTTTTGGCCTCTGTTGTATTCTGAACACGCACAGTGCAATCCAATTCAAAATTGTCAGGCCATTAAACTTCATAAATACTCCAGAACGTTTATCACTATTACGAACAAAAACGAAAGACATTTCAACTTCACAAGTTTTCTGAGCTCTGTCTAGCTCTATGTTTTTCGGGTTTCTTGAAATTCTCCTATTTTCTCATCGGAAAATTTTCCTCCCTCAGGAAACTCTTCTCAGTTTACCTTCCTCCTATTGGAGTTTCCTCTATTGGGGTTTCGGGGTTTGTGGCGTTGAGCTACACAGGTACTCGTAACTCCCGATCCTCCGATCCCCGATATGCTTAGCCCTACCAGCCAAGCCTTGGCCAATGTGACCACAATTCTCCAGAACCGTAGTCCTATCTCCTGTTGGGGCTACAGAGTTTGTGAGGTCGTAAAACACTCAACCCCAAGACTCACGATCTTTCGATTCCCGACGCGCTCCTTTTTGCGTTAGCCCCTGCCGCGAGCTCTACACAATATGACCATTGACTTGTGACCCCGACCTTTTCCCTTATCAGGGTTCGGGTTTTCGTAAATATGAATGTGCCACAACGCTTGACAGTGGAATCCCTGACTTCCTGATTTCTGATGGACTCCATCCGTGATATCCCTCCGGACATGGCCCACACTCCTCTGGCAATCAGGAAATCGTATTTCGCGATATCGAAACCTCACTACACTTGTTCCCGGAACTTACGAAGTTCCGAACTCTGATGTGGGGTGACATCTATCCTCCACTCTAACCCTGGTGGTCCCCACTCTGTCCTTGCACTCGTCGGGAAATCGCGTATCAGAATATTGCGATTCCTGTTGTCATGTGCTCGGGACTTCCAATTCTCCGACCTCCGACTCTGCGGAATCTTTGGACACGTGTCCTTGCTGATGGACGGTTCTGAGCGCCCGTTGGAATATCGCGTATCGCGATTCTTTGAGGCAGCGATTCTACACTCCTGAGACTCCGATGGTAAAATCCTGATGCCTCTCCGACTTCTCCTCTACCCATGAGGACTTAGATCCTGCTTAACTCTGTCAACTCAGACGGTTGACGGGTAATCCCACAGGGATCTTACGACTCATGATCCTCCCGAGGTTAAACTCCTGTGCAACATCCAAAGGTTTTAAACCTCGAGCACGTTCCCTAGATCTGACGGTTACAAGGGTTCGCCTTCCCTCCCGAACAGATCCGACGGTTCTAACACCATTGGTGTAGAGACCTGTCTCCCTGTGGTCATAGACCATACCAGCTGCGGATTTCACCGCATCGCTAAACCTCCTGAGCTTGTAAATGCGGTCAAGCAACTACTTGACACACTGGAACAACCAATGTCTGAAATTGGCCATTCCAGGCCCAATTTAACTTCACATTTTCGGTCCAAAGACCGCTCCACTGGCCCATCTAGGCTCAGTGTCAAAACCTTAGCTCTGATACCAATTTGTAGTGTACCCTTTCACTACCGAGTTTTCCAAACCTCTCAGTTACTATTCTAAACATGGATGTTTAGATAATTCGTACAGGAATTATAACCACATGCATTTAACACAATTAAACGCACTTAATTCTCAGAGTAAAATATATAAGTTACTGTTACCATTAACAAACCATAGAATTCAACAATAAATCATTTACACAGCGGAAAACATGATACATGGACATGACACTCATGCCAAATGTGATAAAAACATAATTCAGATACTTATCTTTGAACAATTGTAGAATTCACCAACCAAGTGCAGGCCTTCCACGAACCTCCCAGCCTTAGACCACACTGTTCATCAGCTCAACAGTGGGTCACCCATGAGCTGGGACCGAGCTCCACCCCAAGGCAAGGAATCTAGACTCAGGCTGAGGTTACAGGGAAGATAGCAGATACACATCACTAGGAAGAAATCTCTCCCAGGAATCTCCCACGCTCACTGCCCACAGACCCTCATTCCCCACATGCCTGTTCCACCCCAGGAGAGTGCACCTTCTCTGTCACCTAGACAGTCCTTCAGCTGCCAGTCTCCCTTACCTTGGGTTACAGGAACAGACCAGACCGGAATTCTCCGGGCTCTATGGCAGCTACATGGTTCCTTCCAGGAGTTCTCTTCTCCCTCTGTGCACTCTCTCACCTGGAGGATTCGCTCACAGGCCAACAAGCCTCACGCAGTCCAATACTGCGCAGTCTCAACAACCCATGGGAAACACAGACAAAGGCTTCCCAAACGGTTCAGCAATCACTGGATGATCTCACAGCATGATTTCTGAACAGGCTCCACACACCGGCTAGCTCAACATTTTTCCAAACAACCAAAGGATTCTTCCACTCGAGTTCAACATAGGGTTCCTGTTCAGGAATTGCACTCCCGGTTTTGCCTAGAACAGACACAAACTCACAGCTCGGGGCATGGGTGTACACGGTTTCTTCAGACAAACACATGCTTTCTTTTCTGTATCAGGATTACACAAAGGTCTCTTGCAGACTGGCTTTCCCACTTGGCTCTCGCTCAGGGCAGACAGATCGAATGGCTGAGAACCCCCCTCATGGCTTACTGCCTCTGTTTTATTTGCATGCACCAGGGTTGACACTTGTCACCCTGGGAACTGCATGTGTTCCATCCGTACACCTTCCTCCCACCACTTGGGAAATCACGGGTCCTTCCAAAAGGACTTAGGATAAAATAATGTGCACATGGATTTTTAGGAAATAATATTAAAATATTATTCCAGGCCTAAGCCTCCTAGTCTTAGCCCCTAGGCTCATCACTCAGCCCCTTTCCACCTTCCAGCCCCTAGTTCCTTGCCCACTCTATGGACGCTCAGTCCCCCATCACTCATTCATCGTGGTCGGTCTGCACTGGCGGTGTTTATATTTTATTAATTGATTTGCATACATACAAGTACATCAACATGCTCCTGGCCTTCAACACTTAGGCTCCCTGGCCTATCAAAACACATAAGCCTACAACTTATGCAAAACTTGGCTCACCAGCCTATAGAACACATTTACAATTCTTTGCATAAAACATGATCTGTAATGGGCTCGGCCTTGGGGACACTACACATGTGTTTCACCTAGTTCTTGTTGAAGATGAGTGTTGGGAACAAACCTATTTTGAGAAGGAAGTCTATTTTGGGCATAGGCCTATTTTGAGAAGGAAGTCTATTTTGGGCGCAGGCCTATTTTTGGAGAAGGATCTATTTTGGGGAAATACCTAATTTTGGAGCATGCACAACATGTGGCAAGAAAGAAGCATGCAGAAAAAGAAGAAAAAACAACATGCAGGAGGAAAAGAAACATGGTGTGCAGATAGACAAGCCTAACCATGACAGGGTTAGGGTTTTTGGCAAGATTCTAATGGATATAAGCCATAAAGTAGTATAAATAAGGACCTAGAAGGTCTAGGAGTGGGGGATTTCAGTTAAGGATAGATAAAGTTGATTATTATGAATTTGTGGGGTTGTTGATTGTAATAAGTTTGTAGAAGAGTCGAGTAAGGTAGTCTTTGAGGGTTAGGTCATAGGCTAAGGAGCCTAGTCTGATCTAGTCAGCCTCATAGAGGGTTCTTACCCTAAATATTGATTGTATTACTGAAGATGTAATGCACACAATGCAATATTTTGTAGCATAATAAATAAAAGAGCAGAGAAGCCAGATATTTGAGGATGTATCCCGAGTAGGGGGTGAACCATGGTAAACCTTATGTTTTGTGTGATTGTTAATGAATGTTTACTTTCTGTTGATCATTATCTTATGAATGAATGGTTAAAGTAGCTATATGAGCATGCATGAATATGTTTAAAGATGAATAAAGCATAGAATTAATTGAATAATTAACAAGGATAATGAATAAGGAAGAAAGAACCCAACCACAGATCCCCATTCATTCCTAGATTGCAAACACCTTAGTATTGCAATCACTATTGGCCCTCGACCAAATTTTGAGAAAACCTTGGTCAGATTTGGCCCACTTTTGGATCTCGACACATTTTTTGAAGGAGCCCCTAGGTGGAGCTGAGATCGCCGATCTCATCGATTTTGCGGGCTATGTGGACCCATTAAGTGGTTTTCTAGGGTTTTTGTAATGGGTTTATGGTTTTTCGGTCCATGGGATTTTCCCATGTTTAGGCCTTATTGTAAGGGATTGTAAAAGTTTAAATAAAGAAGAATGTATGGTAGAATTAGAGGATTTTGAGTAGTCTTGGAGCTAAGTGCTAGTAGTTGAGTTGTTCTGTGCAAAGGAACATATGTATGTTAAGTATTTGTGCTTGATCGAGAGTTGGCTATGTGCATTGACCTGGTTTTGGAAGGAGGATCTACTGCTTAGTGTGCATATCTCATGTCTGGTGCGAAGCTCAACTCTGTGGATTAGTGCACAAGAGTAACAGAATGTAAGAGATTGATGAATAATAAAGAAGCGAAGCGGTTGGTGGACATAGCCCCACACTGGGGTGAACCACATAGATTTGGTGTCTTATGGTTTTATCTATGCAATGTTATCTCTGTTATGTTTTGCTTAGTGCTTTGATTATTATTTATGATAGATAGATCTATTGTTGGTTATTTCTTTACTTGTTTTAAGGATGAATGGATGCTAGATCTAACTTATAATGCTAAGTGCTAAGTTCTCAGGTTATATAATCATTCATTATTACTGCATCAATCTATATTTGACTAAGTCCTGCGGTGTTACTTAAGCTAAGAGACTAATGCATGTTAATCATAAGTGTTAATAGACTATTGTGTGAAGTGTGTTTATCATAGATCTGTGTCCCAGCTTGGTTACAGACACTTGCATCATGTAACCCCCCTTCTTCTACCTCGGGTGAGACCTCGCATGCTTCGCAAGTGTTGTCAAAAGGGCCTGTAGTCGGGGTTTTGTTGGTGCGTTGATAAGAATTGAAACCTGGGTCTGCCCCTGTGCCAACAAATGGTTCCATTGCCGAGAAGAAGCAATTAGTAAAGCATGTTTCTTTGTACCAAGGTTGGTATAGGAAGAGTAGGAGCCTATAGAAGCTCAAGTAGTGAAGCTTGCTGAGATCATCCAACAACTTCAAGACATGATAGTAGAATTGGAGGCCCAAGTAGTGATGAGCACCCCGCAGGAGGTGCGTGACCAGAGGGAGGAAACCAATAAGAGAAAAGTAGTGAGGATATGAGCCCTCAACTCACAGTGACAACAACTAAGTGATAGAAGTGCACAGACATATGAATGCCTCACCAAGGACCCAGAGCTAAGAAAGTTGGAAGCACAGTTACAGGAGGTGCAACAACAGTCATTTTCTATGTAGGCGCAGATGAAGCTTCTCACCATAGTTGAAAGAATGACGAGATCCCAGGAGAAGTGCACAGTACAACAATAGATCACTTCCCTCCAGGGAAAGGTAATGGAATTCACACAGAAGCTGCAACCTGTGCAGGATGAAGCCTGCAAGGTGTTCAAAGATATTGATGGACAGGGCTCGCAATTAGACCAAGTGGTTACATCAATAGAATAATGCCTGGAAGGGCCTGTTACAGAGCAGATGATCCAGGAGCTTGTTGAGCAAGAGGCCCAGGAGAAGCACCAAGTTGAGGCAGCCTGAGTTAAGCTCAAGGCCTTCGAAGGAACATTGTCTAGACCTGAGTGACTTGGAATGAGTCACATGTGAGTGTTGGGGGCATGTTGGCCCTCGACCAAGTTTTGAGGAAACCTTGGTCATATTTGGCCCACTTTTGGACCTCGACACATTGTTCGAAGAAGGAGCGCGTAGGCGGAGATGATATCGTGAACCTCACCGATTTTGCGGGCTATGTGGACCTAGTAATGGGTTTTCTAGGGTTTTTGTAATGGGTTTATGGGATGTCGGCCCATGGGTTTTCCCCATGTTTAGGCCTTATTGTAAGGGATTGTAAAAGTAAAAATAAAGAAGAATGTATGGTAGAAGTAGAGGCTTTTGAGTAGTCTTGGAGCTAAGTGCTAGTATTTGATTTTCTTTGTTAAAAGGAATGTATGTATGTTAAGGATTTGTTCTTGATCGAGAGTTGGCTCTGTGCATTGACCTAGTTTTGGAAGGAGGATCTAGTGCTTAGTGCGCAGATTTCTTGTCTGGTGCGAAGCTCGACTCTATGGCTTAGTGCATAGGAGTAACATAATTTGATATTGATGAATAATAAATAATCAAAGAGGTTGGTGGACGTATCCCCACACTGGGGTGAACCATGTAGATCTGGTGTCTTATGGTTTTCTCTATGCAATGTTATCTCTGTTATGTTTTGCTTAGTGATTTGATTATTATTTATGATAGATATATCTATTGTTGCTTAGTGCTTTACTTGTGTTAAGGATGAATGGATGTTATATCTAACTTATAATGCTAAGTGATAAGTGCTCAAGTTATATAATCATTCATTATTACTGCACCGATCTATCTTTGACTAAGTTTTGCGGTGTTACTTAAGCTAAGAGACTAATGCATGTTAATCATAAGTGTTAATATACTATCGTGTGAAGTGTTTTTATCACATATCTATGTCCCAACCTAGTTACATACACCTGCGTCCTGTAACCTCCCCTGCTTCTACCTCGGGTGATACCTCACCTGCTTTGTAGGTGTTGCCAAAAGGGCCAGTATTCAGGGTTTTGTTGGTGCACTGTTAAGAGTTGAAACCTAGGTCTGCCCTTGTGCCAACAGTCACCCATAAAATATATCTCGGGTGAGACTGCATTGTGCACCCTACGCAAAGTGTTACCTTCTGGTTTACCAGGAGGGCCGATAGTTTTTTAGGGTTTTGTTGGAAACTTGTTAATATTCGAACCTAGGCCATCCCAAGAAAAAGTAAGAGAGAAACAACCAACAAATGGTTATGTTGTTGGATGGAACTGCAAAGGATTGTGTGGATGGGATCCGTGGAAGAAACATGTGGAGAATGAAAGTATATAAGGGAATGTTCAGGCCATGGAATCCAATGAAGGTGGATATTGAAAGATGGTTGAATATAAAGGAACTTGAGTTTGCATAGAAGACAACAGAAACCCTAAGTTAACACCATGTAAATATTTCAACAAATACATGTTTAGCGACTTGCATGAGGTATTTTTCTGTGATTTCCCACATTTGTTGTAGGAGTGGTTATTGAGCTTAAAGGAAAACCACCCTACACATCAAATTAGACTATTGGAGTGGAATCCTATATAGATCACGCAGTTACAACAAGTTAATAACAAATTTACACGTGCAATATATTTATGTTTAGACAGTATTATTGTAGGGTTTATCACCGGATTTTTAGTAGATACCGTGAAGTCTTACATCTCAATAGAGCCGAATTTTGTAAAAGGAACCAGATGTAGGTACATTAGATCATTGTATACTTCAATCAAAATTTTACTATATGACAACGATGTGATTACCATGGAATCAGACAACTAAACTTCCCTGCATGCATGGAGGAAGGGGGGAAGCACTAATAGGAGGTTGAGATATGGAAGAGGAGATGGATAATGGAAAGAAGAAGGAGTCCATGGACCTAATCATGATGGGAGAATACCAGATAAAGAAGATAATGATAAAAGCTGGAAAGACGTGCAATGGAGTACCCTACCAATATAAAATGAGTAACAAGAAGAGATCCATAGCCAACAGAGAGGGATTGGAAAGAAATTAAGAAGAGGTAGAGGATCTCTGGGATATGGAGCAGATTGAGGAAATCCTGCATGCAAAACATGAAAGGAAAAAAAGAGGCCCAGGGTTAGAAACAAAAGGTAGAACTCCAATCTAGATCACCGTCAGTGTGGAACCTACAACCCCATGTATGACTAATACACAATAAAGAACACCAACATCTAGACAACTGAATTTTAGTGGAAGAAAAGAAACAGGACAAGGATCCAATAAAGGAGCATCAACTGGGGAGCCAATTCAGGAAGTAACAATCAATTTTTGACATTGCGTGGAGGTAGTAGTTCAACAAAGTTCAAAATGGCACGACATGATCCCACGATCATATTACCATAATTTTAGGGAGAGGCATCAGAGGACCATGAAAATCACTTATTCATCTGTGAGAAGATTTGGGAAGAAAAGAATATTAAAGATGAGGATACAAATCTCACACAGTTAGATATCACACTAAGAGACCATGCACTGGATTGGTACATGAGCCTAGATGTAAAAAATCCACAAGGAGTACCAAAGACTATCACAGACGTTAAACAAATTTTAGAAGCCTATCTCAGAAGACTAGTACATGAATGAAATGATTGAAATCAGGCAGAAACTTGGTGAGCCTATTTGGGATATTAAACAGAGGTTCAAATGTATGAAAGCAAAGTTTAAATATGCAATTAGTGACATGAAACATAGGCACTTATTTGTGAACTCATTTCTACCACACTTGAAATACTGTTAAGACAACAAAACGTCCAAAATCAGGCAGATACTCTCTAGGTAGCCTTACAATTGGAAGAGAACTAGTATCAAATGACATAACTAGCAATAGAGGAGCTGAAGGAGGATTTGAAGAATCTAAGATTTCAACTTAACCAGAATAAGGGTAAAGAGATAAGAGAAGTTGTTTGGTGTACCCTATGTAGGGAATAAGGACACCATAAGAACGGATGTCCAACTTTTGTGCAGTATATAGAAACTGGTGTACCAAAGCCCTTGCCAATAGGAGGACCATGGTGTGATATTTGTAAAACACATGGGAATGATCCATATCATTTTCCAATGATGAAAAATTAGAATATAGTACCCAAACATTCATATTGAAATTTTTGTAAATCAGTGGGTCATGATGATAAGGATTGTAGAACGATAGAGCTAATGAGAGAAAGAAATTCAGATACTTATAGGGTGCAAGAAGAAATTATGACATGACAATATGAACCTTAATTCAGCCAGGTACCACTACCATACAAAAATGTGAAGAAACAATACAACATTGCACAACCGTAGTACAATAATTCACAACAACAATAGAACAATGTGCACTCACAATATAATAATGTGAAACCATAGTATAACCCCACATACTATAAAGAGGTACCCCAATACAATGCAACACGAGGAGATCAAGGTGGATACAAAGGATTTGGATGAGGTAGAGGAAGATTTGGATGAGGTAGAGGACCAATAGTGTGCCACAATTGCCAACAACCAGGACATTATGCAAGGGATTGTCCACTTCCACCAACAACATGTATGTACTGTCACACAATAGACCATGACACAAAAGGCTTCCCAACACTCTTGGGAAAGATCCATGAAAAAAGGAATCAAAACAACCAAAATTTCCCATGGATTTATGTAGAAGCCAAAGATGATGGGAGAAACATCAATGTAGTCACTCAAGGAGGATCCAAGACAGGAACTGATGCAACACGACAAGATCTAGTTCAATGCCAATGGGATAAGAATAATGCTGATCCATAGAAGTAGATTGACACATAGAAAGAAAATAAGACATTTAATAAGGCCAGACAAAAGTTTCTCAAGAAGAATGTTGCGTCTACACAAGTCGCGCAACAAACTCGGAACCCACCAATGTATGAGATGCCATCCTCAATGGATCATACCAATGAAAGACAACCTTTAGAGAAAGTAAGTACCATAAATACTTTTCTGCACTCATGTGTTAAGTTATTGAATGATCCATCATCTGTTAAAGTCTTACAAAATATGCTAGAAATATGCAACATAGAGGTAGAAGGGAAGTTAGAATAAAAAACAATCAATCATCTCCATACAAGAAGAAGGACAAGCAGAGAATTCAGACTAAATGATAATATTGGGGATTTCAATATGGGAGATATTATACTGGACTTAGGCTCTAAAGTAAATGCCTTACCTGAAAATACATGGCAGTGTATGAGAGAACCCACATTAGGCTATTCATCTGTCCAGTTGAAACTAACAAATCAACACAAAGTGTTACCAATTGGAAGGCTTAAAGGTGTGATAGTAGATTTGGATGGAGTGTGCACTAAGGAAAATTTTGAAGTGATAGAGATATTAGATGGCACAACACCTTACCCAACATTACTTGTATTAGATTAGGCATTTGATAACCAGACTATAATCAACCTAAAAACAAGAAAAATGACTTTTGAATCAGGCGAATATAGAGTCATTGCACCATTGGATCCTTCAGAAGGAGAAAGTTATGTAGAGGCCACTTGCTTGGATATGGAAGAAACCTGTGCGAGAAGAGGATTATTTTAACCCAAATATAGATGGGGTACTCAGTTGGAGAAGCATTACATCATGTGTTGCCGACTCAGACACAGGTTTGGAGAATTGGCAACAACGATTACATGAAGTTTCCACAAGGAGGTTCATAAGAATAGATCGTGTAGTAAGATGGGTTGGTATAGAGATAAGATAACCTCCCATTTTTCATGGGATAAATGACTTAGAGGAATTATTAACAATATATGAAGGGGAAGTGTTAAAAAATAATAAGCTCTTAGCCCTAGATATTTCACTCAAGGAAACACTTGAAATATGGTGGGGTGCACAACAAGAAACAATTCAAGACTGGTATCAGTGTAAACGACTACTGCACATTAGATTTGAAACAGAACAGGGGAGATTTTTTTTTGCAGAGGTATGATGGGAAAGGAACACTTGGGGAGCACTTGGATAAGTGCATGACACAATCGAGAATGACACCACCAGAGGAATGGCCTCATCACTTCATCCATACATTGGAAGGGATCCCAAGGAACTGGTATATAGACCAAGAGATGCACAGAGGCACTATAGAATGGATAAGATTAAAAAAAAAAATTTTAGTAACCTTCTCACTTGAACATGAGAACCCCAAAATTGATTCAACGTTGAAGCTCATATGGGGAGTGATATTTGTGAATGAACCAGAGGTTGAAATCATGATGGAATATAAACAATAGAACATACATACAGTTAAAGACTTACTCTCATGCTATCATGTCGAAGAGGAAACACCAAATGAAGATGACACACACAACATTCAGATTACATATATTGAAGGAGAGAGAGAGAGGTGGAATATCCATCTCTGGAGTCAGAAGTATTTGATGCACCAATCAAAGTTAATAAATTCAACATTGGGATGAATGACAATCCTAAAATGGCAAGTATTGGAGATTATTGGGATGAGAAAATATTAGAAATAATAATAGAGTTATTGCATGAATACAATGACCTATTTCCAAAAACCTTTATAGAGATGAAAGGCATAGCAGGAGAGCTAGGTGAGATGAAGATGCCCCTCAAACCTAAGGCTAGACTTGTCAGACAAAGACCTTACAGACTGAATCCAGTGTATGAGCAAAAATTGACCGAATGTTGGAAGTTAACATCATAGAACCAGTGGAGGAATTTGAATGGATCAATCCCAAGGTAGTCCAAGAAAAGAAGCAAGGGGGGGGGGGGTAAGTATTTGTGTATATCTGAGGAAACTCAATGATTCTTGCTTACATGACCCTTTCCCTACCCATTTTACAGATGAAGTCTTAGAGAATGTGGGAGGCCAGGAATAATATTCATTTACAGATGGATTCTCAGGTTACCATCAGATCAAAATAGCTCCATAGGACAAGTATAAGACTACTTTTGCTACAAAATGGGGATCCTTCCAATATACAATCATGCCATTTGTACTGACTAATGCACCAATCATTTTTTCAATAGTCATAGATGATATTAAGGAATTCATACATCAATTTCTAGAAGTATATCTGGATGACTGAATTGTATATAGTCTTTTGAAGAACCAAGTAGAAGTGTTAGGACTAATGTTGGAAAGATCCAAGGAATGTCAGATATCATTAAACATCAAAACATGCATTTTTGGCACACCTTTTGGGATATTGTTGGGACATATAGTGTGTAAACAAGGTTTACTAGTTGAACCTTCTAAGATTGCATTCGTTGTAAATTTACCACCACCAAAGTCAGTGCGCTAGTTAAGAGAAGCACTGAGACATACATGCTATTACAGGAAGTTTATAAAGGGGTATGCACAAATTACTGCACCAATGGAAAAAATGTTAAAGAAGGACACCATATTTCATTGGAATGGGGATTGCCAACAAGGATTGGACACTCTAAAGGAAAATATGGTGACAACACCTATATTAGTATTTCCAGATTGGGAAAAGACATTTCATGTGCACGTAGATGCATTAGCTATAGCACTTGGAGTAATTATGGTGCAGCCAGGAGCAGTGGAATTGGACCATCTTATAGCCTTTGCAAGAAGAAATTTGTCAGAATCAGAGGAGAATTACAACACCATAGAAAGAGAAGGCCTAGCCATGGTATATGCACTTCAGAAATTCAGGAATTATTTACTAGGTATACACTTTAAAATGTTCACAAACCATTTTTCCCTCAAATATCTAGTCAACAAGCCAGTGTTGGGGGGGAGGATCTATAGATGGATATTATTATTACAAGAATTTGATTTCAAGGTGATAGTCCAACTGGGAAACTTGAATGTAGGACTTGATCACCTGTCAAGGGTAACCAACAAAGAAGAACCTACTAACTTGGAAGACAATTTCCCTGATGCACAGTTATTTTCAGTACAGGTAGCTGATGAATACTTCACTGATATTATTGAATACTTAAGTACAGGGGTTTCACCACATGACTTTATCACTTTGCAGAAGAAAAACTTGGTAGTCAGAGCTGCATAATATCAACTCATTATAGGTCATTTATACAATATGGGTGCAGATAGCATTTTGAGAAGGTGTGTATTGGAACATGAACAACCCACAATTTTGGCAGAAGCTCAGGAAGGTATAGATGGAGGAAATTATGCAGGAAAATATACTGTGCAGAAGGTATTACACGTAGGATTATGGTGGCCTGTAGTCCAAAAATATGCCAAGGAATATTTCCATAATTATGATTTCTATCAGAGGGTTGGCAAACCCAACATAAGGGATGAGATGCCCCTAAGACCACAAGTAACTATGTAGGTATTTAACAAATGGGAAATAGAATTTGTTGGACCTATTAATCCACCAACAAAATGGTCAAGATCTATATATATCATTACTATGACTGAATACTTAACAATATGGGCAGAAGCAACAATAGTCAAAGATTGTAGCACAAAGACAGCAACACACTTCTTATTTGAGCAAGTGATCACCAGATTTGGATGTAAAAAGATTCTGATGAGTGACCAAGGCACTCATTTTATTAATAATATCATCAAGGATATGATTGAGGAGTTTGAAGTCTATCACCATAAGATTACACCATATCATCCTCAGGCAAATGGAGCAATATAAGCTTTTAATAATATTTTGAAAAATGCATTGACTAAGATCTACAATGTGAACAGAGATGATTGGGACTTGAAAATACCAGTAGTATTATGGGCATACATGACCACATGCAAGAATTTGATAGGACAAACACCATTCGCACTAGTGTATGGACATGAAGCAGTGGTACCATTAGAATTTCTAGTACCCAGTCTGCATGTAGCAAAAATTACCAACATAAAAGAAAGAGGCACAATACATGAGAGGCTAAGCCAACTAATGGAAATGGAAGAGGATGGGATTTTGGAAATATTTCACCAGGAAGTACATAAAGCAAGGGAAAAATTCTGACATCATAGACATATTAAAAAGAAGATATTTTAAGGACGAAGACTTAGTTATTCTCTATGGAAAAAAAAAATTGCAACACACTGGTAAGTTTAGAATGCATTGGCTAGGGTCATATGAAGTAAATTTTGTCACACATGGGGGATCTGTATAGCTAAAGGACTTGCAAGGAACAAAACTAAAAGGAATGATCAACAAAATTCGATTGAAACTGTATAGGGACAATCAATCTACTAACCATTAAAAGTTACAGGGAAATAAGAAAGTCATGTATATAGTGTACTATAGTAGATATTAGGACAGAAAAATGATAAAAGGAAATAAAAAGGGGAAAAAGAAGAAAAAAGGAATAAATAGAAAAAGAAGAGAAACACAAAAAGAGGCAGAAGTTGACTAAACAAAATGAAATTGGGAAAATAGTCACGCGCAACAATTACTGTGACAAAATCGGAAGACACCATGCAGATAAATTGGAGCACAAGATGAAGGAATTCTTCACAAAGATTCCAAACAACACATAGGAATCCGTGAGTAGTGTTGAAGAATAGATTCAAATCATCATGCAAACGCTCGAAGAGTATAAGAAGGAGATCAAGGAACTCAAGGAAAAAATAACACCAATGACTCCTCCTGAAGTTACAACTAAAAGGGAACAATAGGTAACCCTACAAATACAAATAATGGAAAGAGAAGAAAAAAAGGTCACATAACTTTTTGATAGGACGACGCAACTATGGACGATGTTGGAGGAAGACGACAAGGTCCAAAAACTAGACCAACAAGAGGAGAAAATCAACGCTGCAATGCAAGAGTTGAAGTAGTGACAAAAGGCCATGAGAATCATAGAACGATTGAAATACATGCAGGAGATGAAGACCCTGCAGACAAAATTTAAGATTGCATAGACCAACAAGCAGGAAAAACAAACCCAATTAGAACCCCTCAAGGAGAAAGCAACCCAAATAATTTTTGAACTAGAGGAGGAGAAGACAAGGATGGATCATGATCATACCGAGAGCCTAGAGTCTCCAAAGGAACACATCACAACTCAGATGGTAGAGGATCTCATAGAGAAATATGCACAGGTGAAATCCAATTGGGAAGAATTAGAAGAGAAGTTACACATCTATGAAAAGGATGTACAGAGAGCGCACACCACCTAAGTGGCTCGGGACAAGCCACGTGTCAGTGTTGGGGGCCTATTGGGAACATGCCTATTTTGAGAAGGAAGTTTATTTTGGGTGCAGGTCTATTTTTGGAGAAGGATCTGTTTTTTGGAAAGACCTAATTTTGGAGTGCACGCAACATGTGGCAAGAAAGAAGCATGAAAAAAAAGAAGGAAAATCAACATGCGGGAAGAAAAGAAACGTGGTGCATAGGAAGACAATACTATCCATGCTAGGGTTAGGGTTTTTGGAAATATTTAATGGCTATAAGCCATAAATTAGTATAAGTAAGAAACTAGGAGGTCTAGGAGCCGGGGATGTCAGCTAAGGATAGAGAAAGTTGATTATTATGAATTTGTGGGATTGTTGATTGTAATAAGTTTGTAGAAGAGTTGAGTAAGGTAGTCTTTGAGGGTTAGGTCACAGGCTGAGGATCCTGGTGTGATATAGTCAACCTCACATAGGGTTCTTACCCTCAATCTTGATTGTATTACTGAAGATGTAATGCACAAAATGCAATATTTTGGAGTAGAATAAATAAAAGAGTATAAAAGTCATATCTTTGTAGACGTATCCCTAGGAGGGGGTGAACCATGATAAACCTTGTGTTCTATGTGATTTTTAATGAATGTTTACTTTCTATTGATCATTATCTTATGAATGAATGATTAAAGTAGCTATATCAACATGCATGCATAGGTTTAAATATGAATAAAACATATAAGTAATTGAATAATTAACAAGGATAATGCATAAGGAAGAAAGAACCCAACTACAAATCCCCACTAATTCCTATACTGCAAACACCTGAGTATTGAATTCACCCATAAAATATATCTTAGGTGAGATTGCGTTGTGCACCCTGTGCGTAGCCTTGCCTTCAAGTTTACCAGGAGGGCTGATAGTTTTTGAGGGTTTTGTTGGAAACTTGTTAAGATCTGAACCTGTGTTAGCCCAAGAAGAAGTAAGAGAGAAACAACCAACAATGATGATGTCATTCAAATACATTACCACAAAATAATTGGTGAAAGGCCATAAGATATCATCCATCATCCTCAGGAAAGTTGTAGGGGCATTTGTCAAGGCAAAGGGAATGACCAACCATTCAAAAATACCTTCTTTGGTCTTGAAGTCAGTCTTCCATACATTGGTCTACTCTATTGGAACTTGGTGGTAGCTAGACTTTAGATCAATATTACTGAAGAAGTTGCCCCCCTTGAGCTGGTCAAGGAGATCATCAATTCAGGGAATTAGGTAATGGTTCCATTGTGATTTTATTTAGGGCCTAGTAATAAATGCAGAGTCATCACCACCTATATTTATTTTGCACAAGAATGATTGGGCTTCAACAATGTGATGAGCTTGGGTGGATGTGCCCCTTTTTGAGCATATATTGGATATAGCGCTTGATTTCCTCATTTTCTAACAGATATTAGCGATAGACTGGCCCATTCGATAGCGATGCGTCGAGGGTCAGATCGAGTAAGTGCTTGACTTGAAAGTGCATAGGTACCCTAGTGCATAATGAGAAGATTTCTTTGTATTCTTCCATGGCCTTATCCAATTTATTCTTCTATGTGGAGAGACCTTCCACTTACTCTTGGTGCAAATCATGAAGAAGAGAAACTTCTCGGTATGAGAGATGACCTTCCTGCATTGCTTGGAAGAGATCAAGGAAATAACAGTAAATGGGACTACCTCTGGTATCCTGTATAATATCCTGTCCAAAGTAATAATAAAACTACGAGGCCTAGACTAATATACTTCATGATATTTCCATAAATAAGGTTGGTCGAAAAGAAAAACAAAAACTTCAAGGGGGGAGACATCACACAATACCTCATCTTTGAAGGGCTTCATGCCATAGGCCAAGAGACATTGTTGGTTGTCACAGATATCACTCCCTTGGCAAAGCCACCCGATGGTGTACATATGTGGGTGTGGTGATGTCTATAGAGCCAATTGCTTGATGCCCTCTACTGATATGAGGTTCTTCTAGATACGACTACCAATGATGAAGTGAAATGAAGTACCCTTCACCCACATCTGTGAATGAAAGAGGTGTTCACCTTCCTCTGGTTTATCAGGCTCGTCGGGTTGGACCTTGGTGGTATTAGAAATGGTGGCACTGGGTTCTACATAAATAATGTGTCTTTATTTTTCTAGTTCTGACTCTGAGTTTAAGCCTGCATTTGATTTAGAGGCTTCAACTTGACCACCAATGTCTTCTTTCACCAACATTCAATGGTGTTATGACAGGGGATATTATGGAACTCACACCATTTCCCAATGTCTTTCTTTGTCTTCCCATTGTCCTTCGTTGTTTGCAGTTTGGAATGGTTGTCCTAAGGCTGCCCATCCTTGATATACCCTTTGTTCTGCGGGTTGGGTCCACCTTTTCCCTGCTTCTCTTGTGAGGGGTTTGTAGACCCAAACTACTGGGTCTTTTGTTTAAGCTTCTGCTCAGTTTTGACAGCGTATCAATGGGTCACGCCAAAGGTCGAAATGTCAAGAAACTCCATTTCTATTTGTATGTATCTATGCATACCATTTTGATACTTGAGCACCATATCTCGCTTAGAGTCTTTGATACCCAACTTGGTGTTCAAGGTGTGGAAGACATTAGTGAAATCTGGCACTATTTGGCCCCTTTCCTGCCACAGTGTGGTCCATCTTATATATAAGTCATCATAACTTCCAATAGGGTGGTATTTTTCCTTAATAAAATCCCTGAAAGAACCCCAAGTGGGTGCAACTACAAACAAGGTAGATCCCTCTGTTTCCTTTTTCTCACAAAAAATCTCCCACCAATCTTTGACATGGGGGATGGCGTTGAGGAACACAAATGTAATATTTTCTCTTTCGAAAATGTTGTTCATAGAAAAATACCCTTTTAGAAGGTTTAACCATTTATCTAAAGCCTCCACATATATTTGACCTTCGAATATAGGAATATAAAAATTGATGTATACCTTGAAGGGGGTGGCGCCTCCGTTTGAGTTAGATGTGTCAAGTTTCGGCAGTCGTCAAAGGATTTGTGCAAATTTGTACATCATATCATTCCTTTGTTGCTTCAAGGCTTCATCGAGTAACATTTTGAAAGGATCTCCTTTCCTATCGTCTTTCTTTTCTCCTACCATGGAAGGTTTATTGGGCATGTGAGAGCAGTTATCCTTAAGAGAAACAACCTTGAGACTCAATTCTCTATGCCCTGACCTCCTCGGGGACATGCACTAAAAAAATGACAAGAAGAAGAATGTTATGATACCACTGATCCATATTTATGAGCATAATGAAATGAAAACACATATCTATAACATTAAAAAAGAGAAACGATGAATAATAACAAAGATATATTAAAACTTGACTTCTATTAAATAAGAAATATGTTGAAACTGTGAAATGCATACTGAAACAAGCTTGCTAGAATGGTGGTAGCTTATCTATGAGAAGATATGTGACAACTATGCTCATTCGCAAGAATATGAGTAAAATGAGCTTCCAAAGGCCTTTTACATCAAATATGAATGCCAAAACCCTAGACATCCAAAAACCTAACCCTAGGAGATGAAGCACCAAAAGTCATGTGGGCCCCATTGGGGTAAGTTGATACATCAAATTCCCGAGGTCATAATGTTTGTATATGATATTTGTTTTAGGCACACGATATGCCATTGTAAAATTGTATCCGAGGACTACACATTATGTCGTATGAAAACGACTTTGTCTATAATGTGACACTAGAGGGCCCAAATATGTTGTTTACGGCCTCAAAACGACCTCAAAAGTTCAGGACCTGAAAATCTAGGAAAATAACTGTCAAAATGAAAACTAAAACTGCCAAGATGAAATCTGTATGTGAGACAGTTGGTATAGTTGGGTGGCCACCGATATTTACCTGGATCAATTTTATTTTTAGGTTACTTTGAGATCACTCATTTGTTGCATATTGAATGGTTCTAGGTACAAATTGCAAAAGAAGGTCACACTCAACAATCCAGATAAGTAGTGTGTGAGAGAATTAAACCACCAAGGCACGAGCACCATGCATTAAGTAAATCCCTCATGTATGCAACAATATCCTTGAAAATGTGATCTACAACCAAGGATGATGGAGAAACAACAACAATAGTTGCCGTAGTAGTAGAGGAGAAGTGAAATAGAATCAAACTCAAATGGATGAAGAGGAAATTTGAACCGCACAGTGATCAACTATCAAATTTTGAGAATGAAGCATGTTCTCATGTCTAGACTAGTATCCATGGTGGGTGAAGTGCACTATGGCCAAAATATATTATGGACCACCAACACTAAAAGACAAATTCAAATTGTAACTATGTATTATACATTAAATCATAAACATTATTGTTTTCCTTGTTCTCTAATTATTACAAAAGGGATAAGGACACGAGTTTTTAAATGAAGGTTCATGGGGGAAGGCGGAAGGCCAAGAGTCACATTGAACTCAAATAAATATAAAAATTGTATCCAAGAAGGGGGGTTTTTGGATCTTCAAGAATTATACATTTTCTGAACTACTTTGGGAACACAATGTTAACTAAAATTGAGAATCCCTCCCTATATCTTTCATGTACATAAAATTTTAATGAGGTCAAGTCGGTTTGGCCAAGTTTTTTTTGGAAGAGTTTTGATCCTCGTGTTGGACGTGTTATGGACTATTCCTTTGCATTTTTATTAGCACTCGGGTTCTGTAAGGATGTACTTCATATTGTAGTCTAATATTCTGTATGATGGCTTCATTCATATTTATGTTCTTCATACAATGTTTGTCTAAATTCATAGGCGTAGAACCGTGAATGATTGTTTACATGCTAGAATACTATGTGTTTATAGTTGTTTATTCATGTTCTTGTCTTTACTCTGTGTGAACTATTTCTTGGGCCCTTGACAGGACCATGGATAGTTCTATGTTTACTTTCTAGTTACCTTAGTTTTATCTAGACACATGCATCTTATATTAGCTACATTTCATACTTAGCTTAAGAAACCTTCATCAGTGGACTAGGCCGCAACTGGTATAACAAAACTAGAAATGGTTATCAAGACATAATATAGATGGGTTCCCTATTCCAAATGGTGAGAGATTTAATCGGGACTTCTCATTGGGGGTAACCCCTGCTGTTGACAAATGGAATTTTTCCTGCGTTGACATAATTGGTGCTAGAAGGAGGGTTGGATGAAAAGCCTTCCCATGTGGAGTCATTGTTATAACCCTAATTTGCACTAGACATGCTTACTTGACATCAAGCCATCTCATATGGCTTCTTTTCCAAGACAGTACTAAACACCTCTTCTTAAAAAACACCCTTTTTAAAGGTCCACGTGCCCTGCTCCACTACAACCCATGTGTACACTCTAGCTGACTCACTACAGCCCGTGTGTACCTACAAAAGCATGAAAAAAGGAAAGTTGTTGACGAAAGACATAGCTTTAGGTAAGTTAACTAAACCTTTCGACCATGCATGGCCAGTCATTCAACCAAACACCTAGCTCCTTCTAGCCTATAAAAGAAGGGGTAAGGGT
This sequence comes from Picea engelmannii, assembly GCA_009831015.1. Lineage (NCBI taxonomy): Eukaryota > Viridiplantae > Streptophyta > Pinopsida > Pinales > Pinaceae > Picea > Picea engelmannii. Next base: position 135,574 of record ML795136.1, read on the forward strand.
CCCATTTGAAAGGAGGAAAATCATAGTAAAGAAACTATACCCAATTGAGAACTCCCCTTGTCCCAACCTTTATCCTTCCTTGTGCAAAGAGAAATATAGAGCAAAACAGTTGGAGGACAGTTGAAGAGGATCCCAGGACCAGTTTCGAGGAGAAGTGTTGACCACATATTGTAAGTTTACTCTTGTGAAGATTAATACAAAAAGGAATACTTTTCCCATCCCGACATATCATGTGTTCAAGTTGAATGTTTATTTTATGATATTGTCACAACTAACCCATCAAATAGTATATGAAATGCATGTTCACAACTTTTTGTTTGTTCATGTGTGAATGCATGTCATCTTTGGGAGGAGGCTTGCAATCAAAGAGTGAGTGAAAGCAAAGGGATCGACATCAAACGAAGGACTTAAGGTAGAGTTACTGAACCTCATTTACACCTTTGTATTGAATGAATGTGGGGTTTTGTGTTGGGAGAATAGGAAAGAGTAGAGGCCTTTGAAATGGTCATTTTTTGCATGCATGATTAGAGGCCTTAAATGCTAAGTCTGTAGGAGGGATTCCCACCCACAACAAAATTGGCAACCGTACTGAGGATCTCTAGGGTTTTCTGGGAGTCTGTTTCGGGTATTTTTAAAAATTGGTTTCATTACTTGTTTTTAGAGTTTCTGCAAAAGTTTGAGCTAGCATGGATTTTGGTCTTCCATACCAGTTCTTCCTACTTACTTTGCTTGGATGCATTTTCTTTTACGGGAAGTCACAGAGGTACATGTGGACTGTATAAGGATTGCATGCATGTACACATGCCCAACCTTCACATAGCCCGCATGGACACGCTAGCTGATGAAGTGACAGTAGCATGGTTAAGTTCATAATTTTTTTATTAAAGAGACAGTCATCCTCTTCCCTGTCAGAAGGGATCCTTCTCAGGGGTTTTCTGAAACTCATTCTGGTCTCTTTTTTTGCATTTTGTAGCTATGTTACCACTTCAAATTGGTTTTGTTCTATGAAATTTTCCTTGGATTGTTTTTCTTTTCTGAAAAAGTAAGTTTCCGAGTCTTCAAGAGATTCTGGTTCTCAATACCAGTGGTCTCTGCCAGTGTTTGATTGCTTATATTTTCATTTTTTTGAAGAGTTGTATAGGTACACGCGACCTGCAGAAGGTTTGCATGTGTGAACACACACTCTGACCTTTTACAGCCTGCGTGCACATGCTAGCTGTTGAACTGTCAGTTTCATGCCCGTTGAGAAAATTTTTGTTCAAGGAGAGGAAGTCATCCTTTTCCTTGTCAAAATTTATACCTCTCAGGGTTCTTGGTCTCCGTCATAGCAGTCAACAACTTAGGTCTGACCACAACAATAACTTTCTTTTTTCATTAAAATTTTTTCCTAAAATTTGTTTTCTTTCATAGGGTTTTTAGACAAGTGTGAGAGTCTGTTTTCATCAGTTTGTGTGTTACTGTCAGTGACTCTTTGCGATCTTCACTTAGGCCAGAAGATTTCTTGTTCTTTACTTGTCGTCATTTTTCCTTTTTTTCTTTGTGAGCATTAAAAAAAGAAAAAAAACTCTTTTATTTCTTGGTTTGGTTAAGTAGTTATTGGTTTGCATTAATAACCAGGAAAAGTTTTTCTTTCATAAGTTCTTGGCCATTTACTTAGGACAATAAGTAGCTCGTAGTCGAGAGAAATCCTATTTTGAGTTTGTTGTTCAAAGATCTTGGAAAAAAATTTAGTTTGAAAAGTTGATTAAGAATTGTGTCAAGAAGAAGTTATTTTGTTTCCATCTTTCTGTTTATTTTTATTTCGTCTCTCAAACATAATTAGTTTCACTTTCATAACCTTTGATTTAAGAAAATCCATAAAAAATTAACGATTAATTAAAATCAACTAGACTTTATGTTTGTAGGGTCCATCAATTAGTCTAGGCTAGAACCTTGATTTAGGTTGGAGAGGAAACTCTTCAAGGCTGCAAAACATACATAAGAGTCTGTGCTAGGGAGTGTTAAAAGTCCAGTATTGTGAAATTTATCTGGGACCCCCCTCTAACACAAGGTATAAACATGAGGTCACATGCAAAAAGGTAGAGGAGATAACCCCTCCAAAGCCGAACCAATCGTAGTGGAGAACACATATAGAGGGCTTGTCTTGGGATTTCGTCGATTGCATTTTCCACAGAGCTTTGTGGGTCTTGAATCTGTTCAAGGTCCTCAGTTGTCTTCCGGACCACTTTCTTTCGATACCCTTGACAGGTTTCTGGCTCGATACCCTGCTCATTGTGGTCTACCTAACTATCGATTGTACCCACCTGGTGACAATTCACGCGCTGGCAACCTAGTTGCCTATCTTTTTTAGAGACATACACAGGTGACTGCGGGGGTATACCATGGTACCTAGGATAGACATTGGGCCATGCTTTTCAGAGTATACCCAGAGGGTGCTTCTGTATTTGAGTTTCACTTGCACCGGTAAGTTTCTCTAGTGTTGGTTGGTGTAACTGTTCTTCCAACTAGTTAGTCGTTTTCTTGATTTTCCTTTAGGAACTTTTAGTGTGTGCTCTGTGCTCCCTATTTTTCCATAGTGAGTTAGTCAGTCAGGGCTTTGGGTTTCTGACCTAGGGTGGTAGACCACCCACTCCGCCGATTGAGAGGACATTTCAGTCTTCCGCTTAGAAACGTGGAGCCGCCTCTTTATAGGCGTTGTTTTAATAACACTGGTTCTTCAGAGTCATTGTGTGAGACTTTTATGGATTTGAATGATCTCGCAAGGGGAGAACCTCTGCATAATATATTCATGGATAAATTTCCCGACGATACCAACCAAGGAACCCCTTCACAATGGGATTCTTATGCTTTTCCCTTCTTCGGAAATGTTGGTGTCCCTTTGATGGCCACTTTGTACATTCCTGGGTTGAATGTGGGACTACCGGTTTGGTTGGGTACCATTCCAAATGTCCCGAATGCTCTTGACGCTTCTCAGTTAAGCACCTTAAGTCATCGGCACCCTATCGGTGTTCCTTTGTCAAAAAATTCTTCTCCTCCTCCTTCTCCTGCCCCTGGTGAAAGTATAGTTACTAGTAACCAGAATCTTAAACGAAGTAGAAAGAGGAAGAATAGGAAGAAGAATTCACCAACCACTGCTAGTCATGCTGGGGACATCGATTCTGTTGAGAAACCTAGATGGATAGGATGTAAGACTAAGTTCCCTTGTAATCTATGCAAGGGATATCACCTTACTCATATGTGCCCTGGCATTCCAGAGGTACAAAGATTGTGGTCCCTGTCTGCAAGCTCTTCTGATTTTGAGTTTTCTCAGGTTTCCTCACAGTCTATTCAGCCATTGGTTGAGAAAGTGGTCACGCTTATGCATTCATCAGCTGATCCCACTCCTCTTTTGAGGGGTGAGGTGCCTTTAGACCATGTAGTCTCTCAGCCTATGCAACCATTGGTTGAGAAAGTGGTCACGTTGATGCAGTCAGCGGATGATCCCACTCCTCTTTTGAGGGGTGAGGTGCCTTTAGACCTTGTAGTCTCTCAGCCTATTCAACCATTGGTTGAGAAAGTGATCATGTCGATGCAGTCATCAGCTGATCCCACTCCTCTTTTGAAGGGTGAGGTGCCTTTAGACCTTGTAGTCTCTCAGCCTATCAACCATTGGTTGAGAAAGTGATCATGTCGATGCAGTCATCGGCTGATCCCACTCCTCTTTTGAGGGGTGAGGTGCCTTTAGACTATGTAGTCTCTCAGCCTATGCAGCCATTGGTTGAGAAAGTGGTCACACCAATGTAGTCTTCAGATGATCCCACTCCTCTCTTGGGGAGTGAAGTGTCTACCGACTATGTTTTTAGCGTTTCCAGTTCAGTACTTTCAGAACAAGGGGGCATTTCGCTCGTTCTGAGTACACCCCCTCCAAGCCCTAGGATGGTTTACTTTGATTGGAATGATCTTGTTGAGCCTTGTCTTCCTTCTTATGCACCTTTTCAAATAAAGGTTGAAGTTAATTCAACAAACATTTATCGATGTATTGTGGATGAAGGAGCTTCCACAAGTATTTTATCCTCCTCGATTTGGAAAGTCTTGGGATCTCCTGAGCTTGTGTCTTCTTCGCATGAGCTATTGGCTTTTGACAGACGTCCTAGTGAATATTTGGGGGTTCTTCCTTAGTTACCTATATCTTTAGGTGGGAAGACTGTCCTTGTTGATGTTATAATGGTGCAAGGCCCGTTAGATTTCAATATGCTTCTCAGGCATGATTATGTATATGCTATGAATGTTGTGGTGTCTACGCTCTTCCGGGTGATGCATTTCCCTCACAATGGAAGCATTGTCACTATCGACCAACTGACATATGATAATGACCATCCTAATTCAACATTATTTCAGACTACCCCTTTATATGTTCCTAGTGTTCATGTAGACTCTACCCCGCCACGGGTTAATTATGTGGCATCTTATCCTTGATGCTTAATTGCTTCTGAGCAGGAACCTATGAAATCATGTTTTCCTTCCCGAGACTTGGTATCAACAATTGATCCTTTGGTTTACCCAGTGGGTGCATGGGAGCCCTTGCTTCCCCCTCTTGGTCCAAGTAATCTTGAGTCTCCTTCTGAGTCTGATCTCATTGTTTGTAGATCCTTAAGCCCTCGTGCTTGTGATTCTTCGTTGATAGACTCCACCATTCCTGGCCAGAGCCTCCATCGTCATATGGAATATGGTCATTTTACTTCATCCTCTGGGACTATCGACCCTCGCTTGCATGATTTCTCAGATTTTGAATTGCCTTTAGATGAGGCTATCCTTGAAGCCATGACTATGGTTTCTATACCGCAGGAGGACTTACATCGTGGTTTGTGTTTTCTTCCCTTTTGGGAGACTTTCCAAGTTGACTATCAAAGAGACTCTTGGTCTGAGCCTAGAAACAGTCTCTACTTGAACCAGTTTCATACATGAGTCGTAGCCTCCCACGGGTCCAGAAGTGACCTTATTCTTTTACACTCGTTAAAATGGTCCAGAAGAACACTCCTGACGGAGTCCATAGTTAAGCTTTTTTCAGACTCCTTAAAAATGAAAAAATTATCGAGTGATCTTGTCTTTATCACACTCATTAAAATGGTTTTGAATAGACATCTGGTCGGTGATAGTTTACCCCTTTTTCGAGATGACTAGACTATATTCGGAAAAGGTACCCCAGCGGAGTCTCCTTTTATGTTTTTTCAGACTCTCTAAATATGAAAAACCATTGAGCTTACCTTCTATGGGCTCGTTAAAATTACATCGAAGGATGTTACCATTGTGTGTTTTATTAATCGCATTTGCATACTCACGTCTTTGGCCTAATGCCGACTTCATGTTACTCTCAACTAAACCATCTGAAGCATGCCTTATACACAAACCTTGTAGCACTTTGCCTTTGCATCTTGACACCTTTGGCCCCGGGAGGAATTTTTCTGAATGTCCTTGCTCTAAACATCAGTTTTGTCCTTGCACCTAGAACTAGTATGTTTGCGACACTCATTCCTCCTTTGTAACGTAGCATTCTTTTATTCTTTTTAAAGCTTTCCAAAATTATTGAAAATGACAAAAAAAAAAAATCAAATATACCCCAAAAAGAGGAAGGGAAAAGTTTTTCTTTTTATTGGCAGCACAATGAGTCGCCCTTGGACAAAGCACATCCTTCTGTTTGTTCTTCAAGCCATGGGATTTAATATGACCTTAGGAAGCTGTTCTCACTACATAGATCTATGTCCTCCTCCGTTTGGTTATTCTTCCAAACATATAGAGAGTTTGCGCTACCTCTTTCATCGTGAACTTATGTCAATGCCATGTTGCCCGAGTCTCATCATTTGTCATGCTATTCTCCAAGGGAAGTTTTTACCAAGCCTAATTTAGCCCCTCTGCATTTTGTCTCTTTCCCTCATTCCTGGCCATCACAAAAGTCCAATCAAGTCTTTGTTTGAAGTCAATGAAGCCTCCAGTCTGATCATCAATATCCTCTAGTCCATGACCGATGAGCCGTCGAAAACCTTTGGGTAGTGAAGTCGTACACTCATATTACACTCCTACCTGAGTTTTGAATATTTTAAAGTTGATGCTTGAGCTCTGAAGACATCATCTCCAGCCATCAGGCCTTATCAACTTCTATAAGATGGATACTATACATGTATATATTTTTTATTTTGAGATGTAGATCCGTTGTGTATTTCTCATGGATACACTTTATATAGTTATATGACATGGATCTACAATCTATTTGATTGGTAGCCATGATTTTATTTCATCCCGAGCATGGGTATGCCCGCCTCGGTGAGACAATTTTTATTTTGTAGATGGCACCTCCCGAATTCTAGTCCCTGGGCTCACTGGTTTGGTACGTTGATAAAGATTGATAATGTATTTCGGCCATCAGATGCTCTTCTGACCTCACACATTAGGGAGCATCTGTTATAACCCTAATTTTCACCAAACATTCTTACCTGACATTAGGCCATCTCATATACCTTCTTTGCCAATCCAGTATTGAACACTTCTTAAAAACACCCTTTTTAAAGGCCCACGCGCCCTGCTCCACTACAGCCCGCGTGTACACTCTAGCTGACTCACTACAGCTTGCGTGTACCCACAAAAGCACGAAAAAAGGAAAGTTGTTGACATAACACATAGCTTTGGGTAAGTTAGCTAAACCTTTCGGCCATGCATGGCCGGTCATTCGACCAAATACCTAGCTCCTTCTAGCCTATAAAAGAAGGGGTAAGGGTCCCATTTGAAAGGAGGAAAATCATAGTAAAGAAACTATACCCAATTGAGCACTCCCCTTGTCCCAACCTTTAGCCTTCCTTGTGCAAAGAGAAATATAGAGTAAAGCAGTTGGAGGACAGTTGAAGAGGAGCCCAGGACCAGTTTCGAGGAGCAGTGTCGACCACATATTGTAAGTTTACTCTTGTGAAGATTAATACAAAAAGGAATACTTTTCCCATCCCACCATATCATGTGTTCAAGTTGAATGTTTATTTTATGATATTGTCACAACTAACCCAACAATTAGTATATGAAATGCATGTTCATAGCTTTTTGTTTGTTCATGTGTGAATGCAGGTCAAGTTTGGGAGGAGGCTTGCAATCAAAGAGCGAGTGAAAGCAAAGGGATCGACATCAAACGAAGGACTTAAGGTAGAGTTACCGAACCTCACTTACACCTTTGTATTTCATGAATGTGGGGTTTTGTGTTGGGAGAATAGGAAAGAGTAGAGGCCTTTGAAATGGTCATTTTCTTCATGCATGATTAGAGTCCTTAAATGCTAAGTCTGTAGGAGGGATTCCCACCCACAACAACCATTTCACTTAACTTTTAACAAGCCCATGGCTCCTATTTGTATCTATGTATGGGATAAACCTTTGAGTCTTCTGAAACCCATTAGGGGTATCTCAGTTGAGACAGATAATATATTGTCAAACTCAAAATTTGATGGTGAAGGGAATGTCTTTGCATTCACGCATATCAATCCATTTAAAATCACTTGACAAAATCTTAGAGTTGTTTGGGACATTGAAACATGTCGATTGTTTATCCTTTCATTCAAAGAGAATTTTAAATCCTGGTTTAGGACATTTCTAGCGAAATTGATTCATAGCTGGAAACAATTCATGGACACATTTATTGATGCTCATGAATATTATGTTTATCATGAACTCTTTGATGAACTTGTAGAAGTTTATATTCTTAGAAATGAATCTGTGGATATTTATTTCTAAGAGTCATCCATATTTATTGTAGATTTCATGAAAACAAAAAATCCGCAGACCAAGAAATCCTGGATTGGTTTTCACATCTCATCTCTTCTCATAAAGGGTACGGTCTATATAATCAAATCATATTTTGATCACAAGATTTAGATTTGACCATGAAGGATAGGGGCTACATGATATCTAACTAGCACTATGTCACATCTATGGGGGAATCCTTACCGGAAATATTAAACCCTTTAGCCCTAGAGTGTGAACCATCTACTGTCTCCCCTTCAGAAAATCATGAACATACTTTGGTCTATGATGAATCTCCAATTGAATAAGTCCCATCATTTTCAGAATCCAAAGATCTTCATTATCTTTATACAAATATGTTTGATGCTAATCTCTCACAAAATCACCCACCTATTTATCATGCAGTACAATCTATACATTTTTCTTACAATGGAACACTGAATGATAAATCAAAACAACAACATTTCCAAGATTTAATCGATTACATAATCATTATTAATGAAATTCCATCCAGGATGCACGAATTTCTAAGTCCTTTTCCATTTCTAGAACATCTTGAATGACAATTTGATCTTGATAACCCTATTTTCAATGACTAGTTTTCTGTTATGGAATTGAATGTGAGTACTAACCTATCATTCATTGATCTTTTGCAATATGCAATTTCTAATCTCAATGCACATATGTTAACAACAAAAAAATCAAGGTATGTAGAGCATGATGAATTTTCTGACCCACATGAAGAAATCACAACAAATGAACAACCCATCACCATATGAAGCACAACAATCATCAAGCTAATCCAAGAAATTCCATCACCTAAATATGCTCTATATTTACATTTTAATCCTCAAGGGCAGATGCATCACTCATCCTTGGATTCTATCTCAATGATTTTATGCTCCTCACATGATTTTGATGATTTTATAGGAGAAGGCTTGAAGTCATATTTTTCTCAATGTCATCCTCAAACTATTAGATACCTCTCTCCTATCAACATGTGGGATATGTAAAATGTAGACTAGGGGAAGCTTGTCTGGATAATGAGGCACTTTGGTTTCAACTAATGGTTATGTTAGTTTCTCATTTTTTTCTTTAACCCCTATAATGAATGATGCCACCCATAACGAGACTCTCTCACAAGGTACATTGCAGGCAAATTTCATTTATGGGGTTCATCAGGTATCTCACTCAATTTCAATTTCCTTCCAACAATCCTATTCTAATAATTGTAAATTTTATGATGGAAGTGAGTCTTGGTTGGAGGAATCCTACATGCCTACATTTCCCATGAATCATAACACTTCCAAAATTAACATGTTGGGTGGAGATTTTCCTTAATCAATTCTTCCTATCTTTGATCTCTCACTACTCCAATGTTTATAACTAACTTTTATTGAACATGTGGTTGTAGGTTTGGAGTTACTTGATTGGTTGGATTGGCATTATGCTTTCTCTTAGAGTTCTTTCATCTAGAGTTGGATAGAGTAGGAATAGGGGTAGCATAGTTTGTTTCTTGCTTTCTGTTTGTTGTTGAGCACAAACTTATACTAAGAGGGGGGATGAATCAATATAAGTCTATATTTTTCTCTTTAACATTCATAAACCATAATGAAGGAATTACATAAATGTAACAACTATAAGTCACAATATTTAACATGGAAACCCTTTCGGGAAAAAACCACAAAAACTTATTTTTATAAATTTGTAGGCACCAACCTACAGTTACAAATGTTTGTAGGTACCAACCTATTGGAGACATCAATCCCCTCTGTTATTTGTGGGCACCGACCTAGTGGAGACACAAATCCCCTCCGTTGTTTGTGGGTAGTGACCTACTAGAGAGACCAATCCCCACAATTGTTTATTTTGTAGGAACCAATGTACTTACAAGTTTACAGGTTCTTCATATGCATTTCCTTCATTGATCTGTTTGATGTTTCTATCTTCATCGAATATGATATGCACTCATTACTTTTACTTTTTCTAGATCTTCTCTATGCTCACTACTTCTACTTTATCTCTTCCTTCACCATATTTTATTTCTTATTTTTCTACTTCTTCCTTAGATCTTCCTTTGCAAGTTTTTCTTGCTAGAATACCAGATCTATTTGCAAGAACACTAGATCTGATCTTTGCTAATGTTTAATCATTGCTCGTTGAATGATATTAAATCACTACTCCTCAAATAATATGCATAAGAATATTACATTTTCACCCACACACAATTTATTTATAACAATCCTCTTCTCCTTTTATACTTTACAATTAGTTCTAGATGAAAATTCATGTTCATTTGAAAATACACAACTTTTATTAAATAAATAATTAATTCCCCCCTTTTAAATTTTTTTATTTATTTTTCAACATACCATGGGTAAAATACCACTATGCGTTTTAAAACCATGTGCAAATACCAATTTCACTTTTACTCCACTTTCACTTTTACCTTTTTTAATCCACTTTCATGTTTACTCCACTTTTACATAACTTCATTTCTAATCCACTTTCATGTTTTACTCCACTTTTAGATAACTTCATTTTTAATCCACTTCCACTTTTGTATTTATTAAAGTCACATTTCCTTTGAATATTTACATCTGAATACTTACTTACCTTTGATATCAATGAAAATGATTTATTAAAAAATACCCCCCTTTTTCATTGATGGCAACCATGTATTCAAAATAACGTAATCCTTCAAAAATAGAAAGAATCCTCCCTTGTCTGCAACTCTCCCCCTATCTGTAATTATCCTCCCCATGTTTGAAACTCTCCTCCTGTTTGTAATTCTCCCCCTTTGAAATTAATGGAAAATGTATGCTCATCCAAAGTTGTGCTTATTTACTAATGAGATGAGAGGGATATCACTCCCAGCTTCTATCTGAGATATTCAAATATTTCTCTAGGAAGGGGTTTGGTAAAAATATCTGCAACTTGTTCCTTGGTGGAAATGTATTCTAGCTTGACACTTAGTTCAACTACTTGTTCTCTTAGGAAGTGGTACTTGATGGGAATATTCTTCATCTTTGATTGCATAACAAGATTCTTTGAAATGTTTATTGCACTTTTGTTTTCATAGATGATTGAGATTGGTTGATCATATTCTACTTTGATATCATGCAATGTTTGCTTCATCCAGAGAAATTGTGTGCAACTTGTTGTTGCTGAAATATACTCATCTTTTGTTGTGGATAGAGATACTAAAGACTATTTCTTACTCAACCAAGACACTAGACTGTTGCCTAGAAACAATGCTCCTCCACTTGTACTTTTTATGTCATCAACACTACCTTCCCAATCTACATATATATACATTGTTAAAGTAAACTCTTTACCTCTTTAGTACCATAAGTCGAAGTCCAAAGTGCCATTTATATATTTGAATATCCTCTTTACTTCTTGCACATTAGTTTCTTTTGGTGCAACTTGAAATTGTGCAACCAATCCTACTTCTTGCATAATTATTGGCCTTGATGTCATCACATATAGTAGGCTTCCAATCATTGACCTATACAATGTTTGGTTTTCTTCTGGAGATTCATCATTTTTTCTCAATTTACAATCTATGACCATGGGTCTGTTGACTAGTGCACAATATTCCTTTCTAAATTTATTCAATTTTATCTTAAGAAAAATTACATAACACATAGATTCCCTCGATTAATTTTTTCTAACTGCAAAAACTGTTGAAACATGATAAACGACACTCCTAAAGAATTATAAAAATTGTCACCAACAACACAATATAATCAGTCTTTGTCAATCCAGATAGTCTTTGTATCCAACATAAGCAGGAGTGCATCTCTTACAACAGTTGAACATGGTTTGTTTGGTCTCAACAAATCCAAGTAATTTCAACAAGAAACAATTGAGTTAACAAGAAGACATAAGTTGGGTTCACATATCAACAACTTAAATTATTCCCCCTCTAAGGTATCAATAAGTAGCAGCAACAATTCTCATCGAAAATTCCAATTGACAAACATACCAATGAAAATTCAGTCTATGAATACTCAGTTGAAACTCCAGTTAGTTTACATGTCGTTTCAATCCTCATTAAACCACTTCCAAGGAAATCATTAGTAAGTAAGAGGAACATTGCATGACTATATATCCGATGATTCCATGACCATTCATCAATCTAATCGTAATCTATCCTGGTAGTCGACACCGGTCCACAATTCTAACTTTCATGTCTCTTCTACAAAGATGTGAAAGCATAATTTTCATTCCTTTGATTTTTATGGTGAAGATGATGACAGGGAACAAATTTTTGTGTTGGTTGATCAAAGGAAGTAGGATCAGGGTCAGGTTCACTTACAAGAGTATAACAACTCGCGATATCAACAACAATGTCATATGTAACAATATGCTCAAATTATTTCATGTGAGGAACATGAAACTCATCAATCTGTTTGACACAATCAATAGTAGGTTTCTCTTGTGGAAAAATATTCTGAACCCCTCCTGCAACAAATAAAAATTCTCCGGTTATAGAAAGGTCAGGTGTAGGTAGGGAGGCAACATCAACATCATATCCAATACTAGTCTTAATGAATGGAGACCTTTGACAATTGATGATATCATCTAAGGTTTCAACACTCTTTTTAAACTTCAACTCAATAGTTGTTTTCTTCATTTCCTTTATTAGGGAAATAATTTCATATTCTAGTTCTTCGCAATTTTCTTCATCTGGATTCTCACCACTTCTTCTATCCTTCTTGCCTCTTCTAACTGAACTTTTAGTATTATGGTAATATTTACTAATTATTCAAGGCTTTGTGACATTTTGGATTTTGAATCATGTTCCTCCTCTTCATATTTATGTAGCTACTCTTTTTGTTTCAAATTATTTTTCTCAGCTTCTTTATTTCTCTTAAGGCATGCATGATTTCTTCTTCACGATCCACTTCTCCATATGGTTCATTGTTTTCATGTTCTTATGAATCCATTATTTATTTATCTTCATCAATATTTGTTTCAATTTCCATAAAGAGATTTTCTTCTCGATCACTAGTGAAACTACTTTCATTGCTTTCTTTAGAAGATTCACTGACCCCTTTGGAGTAGAGGGTATTTTAATTTCATGCTTGTCATGTTTGTGTCAATTTTTGTGTTGATGATGTTTTCTCTTTACATTATAGTATTCTTCATTATAATTACTTTCATTTTTTTCATATGGACACTTAGTGGAAAATTGTCCTACTTTTCCACAATTAAATCATTTAAAGGGAAACTTACGTTTGTATTTTCCATATCCCTTTTTGAGTTTTCTCACAAAATTTGATTCCTCTGCATTTGATTCACACCTAGAAAAATCTCTTGATTTGTGCTCTTTTTTATTCATCTTCTTTGAGGCTTTGAAAGATGATTCTTTCTTTGATGATTTTTCCTTTTAAGTCCTCATTTCATATGCAATGAGGATCCCATGCAATTCATCCATTGTTAATTTATCCAGATCCTTTATTTCCTCAATGGAAGAAATTTTAGAATCAAATCTTAAGGGGACTGACCTAAGCACCTTTTGCACAATCATTTGTTCTGCAACTATTTCACCAAGTCCTTTAATGGTGTTAACAATTTCATCCACGCGGAGGAGATATGATACAACATTTTCTTCGTCTTTCATCTTCAGAATCTCAAACAATCTTCTATGAGTTTGAAGCTTAGCCTTATTAACCTTGACATCACCTTCATGGATTTTTTGAAGATTGTCCCAAATTTATTTCGCTGATTTTCAATGCATTACTTCAACAAACTCTGATTCTGACAGTTCGCACTAGATGGCATTCATGGATTTTGCATCTTTTTCACTATCCTTTTTTCCAGTCGTATTAAATGGTGGAGTTATTGGGGTTGTGCAACCAATCACGACCGATTTCCAAATATAAAAACCAAGGGCCATTAGATATGCTCACATACTTATTCTAGAGAATGCGTAGTTTTTTCTATCAAACAATGGATCCTGACTTGTAAATAAACCTTCATGACCAACCATGTGTTCTCCTAAGATCTACCTTCGAGTGGTTAGACTGTTTTTGAAGGAACTGGATCTGATACCAATTGTTGAACACACACTTATACTGAAAGGGGGGATGAATCAATATAAGGATATCTTTTTATTTTTAACATTCATAAACCATAATGAAGCATTCACATAAATGTAAAAACTAGAAGACACAATATTTAATGTGGAAAACCTTTTGGGAAAAACCACAAAAAAATATTTTTATAAATTTGTAGGCACCAACTTATGGTTAGAAATATTTGTAGGAACCAACCTACTAGAGACACCAATCCCCTCTCTTTTTTGTAGGAACTGACCTACTAGAGACATCAATCCCCTCTGTTATTTGTAGGCACCGACCTATTAGAGACACCAATCCCCACAAATGTTTGTTTTTTAGGCACCAACCTACTTACAAGTTTACAGGTTCTTCATATGCATTTCCTTCATTGGTCTGCTTGATGCTTCTATTTTCACCAAATCTATTATGTGCTTGTTACTTATACTTTCACCATATCTTCTCTCTGCTTACTACTTCTGTTGTAGATCTTCCTTCACCCGATCTTCTTTCTTCTTATTCTACTTATGCCTTAGATCTGCCTTTACAAGTTTTTCTTTCTAGAATGCTAGATCTATTTGCTAGAACATCATATATGATCTTCGCTAATATTTAACCATTGCTCCTTGAATGATATTCAATTATCACTCCTCAACTAATTGCATAAGAATATTACACTTTCACCAACACACACTTTATTTCTCATAATCCTCTTCTCCTGTTATAATTTACCATTAGTTATACATGAAAACTCATGTTTATTTGAAAACAAATGACTTTTATTAAATAAATAATTAATTTTCCCCTTTTTTGTTTTTTATTTATTTTTCAACATATCATGGGTTTCAAAACCATGTGCAATGTTGGACATTGGGTTCAATGCTTCTCGCGAGTTTTGTGACATGGTTTAACCCCCTCTTGTGGATAATAACTCTAGAGATTGTGGTGGAGACTAATGCATGCGATATTTGGTCTAATGACAATCGTATTCCAAAAATGGTATTAGAGCGACAGGTCTCGAGTTCAAAACTCGCTTGGCATGCACTGGGGGGAGATTGTTGGACATTGGGTTGAACTCTTCCCACAAGTTTTGTGACATGGGTTAACCCCCTCTCATGGATCCTAACTCTGGCGATTATGGTAGAGATTAATTTCTGCTAGTTTTGGTTTAACTGAAATCATAGTCCAACAATGCAAATACCATGCACACTTTTACTCCACTTTTACTTTTACGTTTTTTAATTCACTTTCATGTTTACTCCACTTTTATGTAACTTCATTTCTAATCCAATTTCATGTTTTACTCCACTTTTACGTAACTCCATTTCTAATCCACTTTCACATAACTTCATTTCTAATCCACTTCCACCTTTGTATTTATTAAAGTCACATTTCCTTTGAATATTTATATGTGAATACTTACTTACCCTTGACATCAATGACAATAATTTATTCAACACCTACATAGTGTAGATGTTTGATTTTTTTTTCATTTGTATAGCATAGAACTAGACTTGTCTTGTTTTCTTCAATAAAATCCACCAACTAATGTTAGTTTAGTTTGTAGCTCGCATGGCTTGCTTTTGTTTTTTTTTGTTTTTTTTCGTAAAATCTTTATTCTTTTCATTTAATGCATTTCATTTTTGTTTTTGACTAAAAACATGGATTAACCTTAGTTATCATAAGTAAAACTTGTGCGTAATTCCTTGAGCAGTCCAACTAGAATATTCATCTTCGCTTCAACGACATTCACTCTAACATTCACAGTTGAAAATATTACTATCTTGCACTGTTGAAAGTAGATGTTGTAGGAACACCTTACATCCCGGGGAAGAATCATATCAATTGTTCATGGCCTTATTTTTCATGATACAAAATGAATTTTCAAACCCTATTGATCAATATGTAGATGGATATGTCTCTTGCAAAGGATAATTTCCCAATTGATCGATGTTGCAGTATCACATGCTCATTCTCTTGGTTCTTGAAACACAAACTGGGGAGCTAACATATGGTTACAAACCTTCTCAGAAGTTATGTTATTCTATAGGCATGAACCATTTAAGATGAATATGATTTCAAGAATGTAAAAGGAAGAGCATTGATTTGTGCAGAAGAAATTCAAAATCTTATAACATATCATGATCTATGTATCTTAATTCTTTTTTGATGATTTCCATCGAGTAAAATCATTGGAGTCTTTGTTGTCCTGTAAATAGGTTTTTCTTGAGACTCTTCGTACATTATCCTTTTCCCATCCCCAAACGTTATCTTCCAT
Organism: Picea engelmannii; assembly: GCA_009831015.1. NCBI lineage: Eukaryota > Viridiplantae > Streptophyta > Pinopsida > Pinales > Pinaceae > Picea > Picea engelmannii. The sequence continues at coordinate 151,672 of ML795136.1, forward strand.
TTATTGGGAAAAGGAATTGTGTATTTCATCTCTAGAATATACCTTAAGTAATAGAACACCGAACTTCAGTTTCCTTCTGACTATTTAAAGTATATTAAAAATATTGAGGGTTACCAAATACATGCACACAAACATTTCTATCTTATCTTTTGTCACCACAAGCTCCTAAGATTTTATTTTAAGGATAAATTATTTTCCCAATCATCTTTGGTGACATGATACATATCTTTTCCTTGGTCTTGTGATCCCGAAGGGACAAAATATGTCATTTTATCATCATGCATTGTCCATTATGAGGGTGAAACATAGTACTTTTTCAGGTCAAGCAACTTCCTTTAATGAATTGGGTAAGTTAACATATAATGTTTTAATGCCTATTGAAGTTTGAAGGTGTGTCCCATGAAGCTCTTTGACTCATTTTTTACCTTCTTGACCTAATTTCCCATTCTATTTCTATTCTCTTTGAACAATCATATGTAATATATTGATGTGGATTATCTAATTGGTTTTCGTTGGTTCTTTCTTGACATAGTATTATTTTGGTTTGCTCATGGAATTTCACTAGTTTGGTTGCCTTCATCTTGATCTCACTGGATTTTAACATCATGATGTTTTTGTTGTCTTTAGAATTGGAATTTTCATCTGTTCAATGAGAAGGTATATACGAGCCCAGTCATGCAACTCTTAATGGATCTATTCAAGGAATTGGTATGCAAAACGTACCAAGAACAATATTTCCAAAACTTAGCCAAGAAAAAAAAACACAAACCATACAACATGATGCACATTCTACCCGAGAAAGAGCACTATGATTCAAGAACAATGACCTCTAATCTTGGGGATATCGATCAACCAAATAGTTCTCAAACTCACTTATTTGGGGTAGAATCAGTGATCATTAAATCCATAGTCATCTATTACCTGAAATAGAAATTTCGTTCGATAGAACGAAATTCAAGTTATGTTGACTCCACCTCTCCATTGGGATCTTGGCAACAGGAATTGGTAAGACTCGTAAGTTGATTTAATTATCTTTTTTATTTAGAGTCACGTTCCATCCTGGATAAAGTCTTTATTTTTGGCTTATATTGTGAGATATATGAAAACATGCTCTTCCAGGAGGGAGTTACCTTACCCAACGTTCCTTTTGGTCAAATTGTCTACCAATTAAACATTTATGTTTGAAAAATTCTAATGAAGCAATATGCATCAGTGGTCATTAGTTTCATTGATGTTATTCTTTTTTCAAATGTATGCAGATCCCTCTCGTATAATTTTTTTCTCTGTCCAAGAGAAGGACATGAATTGAAGAAGAAAAATAACTTCATAAAATTCAACACAATCATGAGACATGTGGCTTGGAAAGTTTACTCACAAAACTAGTTTTGGATACTATTCTCAATTCCCCTCACATGATCTTCTTACAAACTTTCATTTATGAAAATATTGATTTGAATTCAATCTCATACCCTGAATGGTTTGTCTACGAAATTACAAGTGCGTAGTTGGTATCACACACTCGATTTGAACTAGTGAAGAGATGAGCATGTTATGATGTAGGATAAGTTTTGGAGCTGGAATATTTTGAGAGTGAGTGAAGATATTGCATGGAAAGATAAAAGAAATATGATAAGTAACAAATGGAATCTCTTTCTAGCCCTTACTTCCTGGAGCATAAGGATGCAAAGATAAGCTTATTGTTTTCATAAAATCATGATGAGAGATGCAATTCTCAGCCGGTGCTAACAACGAAATCCATCTGAATGAAAATAACACATGTATAAAATTTCACATGGATTATTATTTTCAAGAGGATACAAAATTCTTTTTGTTTGGGATGTGTTATCACATAGAATTGCAAGGGTCAAAAAAATCTTTTATTTTTTTATTTTGAGTCATAGGTGTTTGTAATATGCCATATCTAAAAAGTATGAAGAACATAAATAAAATGCTAGAAATGGCATATGAACAACAATATAACCAGAATAACACCGCAATAATATTGAAATGATAACAGAATAACACCAGAAAGAGAACTTTGATTACTGAGAGCAATGTTCACTTGCCTCTTCGAGGGGGTAACCTCCAGTCGAGAAGAGATCTATTACAATAATATCCAAGCTAGGTTTCTCATACCCTCGACTCCTATTTATACTAAATGTGTCTATCAATAAAACCATATAGAGGAAGATCCTTCTAGAAGCGAAAGCTTCTATTAGGTCTTATTACATTCAACTTATTCTACTTTATTGCAAAGCCTTATTAATATTGACCTTTATTACATCGAAATACATTGTTCTACCTATGTGAGGGGTTAGGTCCCTAACATGTCCCCCCCCTTAAAAACAGCCTTGTCCTCAAGGCTTGAGATGTGGAAATTGTTGCAGAATGGTAGTCGGTTCCCAAGTGGCATCTGTTGGAGTTGTATCTTTCCATTGGACTAACAATTCCTTGATGGTTCATTGAAGCAAGTGACGCTCACGCTGGTCCAAAATTGCTTGTGGTTGTAGCCAAATGGAGCCTTCTTCGTCCAACTCGGGAAGGTTGGTTTGCGTTTGGCACTTAGTTCCAATCACCTTCTTTAATAATGAAACATGAAAAATAAGATGTAGCTTAGAATGACTGGGCAAAGCTAACTGATAGGCCACCTGTCCCACATGCTTGAGAATTGTATAAGGACCATAAAATTTGGGCTCCATCTTCTGACAATGGTCGGCCTTGAGGGAAGTTGCTTGTAAGGTTGCATTTGAAGAAACACCTGATCCCCTTTTGCAAAATGACGTTCAGAGCGACCTTGATCTTCTTGTTTCTTCATGCAATTCTGGGCCATGATCAAATTCTCTTTGAGGGTATGGAGAATAGCCTCTCGAACTGTAAGCATTTGGTCAACCGCCTAGACCTTTGAGACACCTGGTAAATATGAGATAACTAACAGTGGATTTTGTTTGTATACCGCTTCAAAAGGAGTCATGCGGGTAGCTGTATGGTATGAAGTGTTGTACCACCATTCAACTAGGGGTAACCATTGATCCCATTGATTTTGATTTTATGATGCAAAACACCTCAAATATGTTTCCAAACACTTGTTGAAAAATTCAGTTTGACCATCCGTTTGGGGATGATAAGTTGTACTGAGATGCAATTGGGTGACTTGTAGCTTGAATAGTTCTTGCCAAAAATTGCTGGTGAAAGTTGGGTCGCGATCATAAACAATAGAATGCGACATGCCATGAAGCTTGAAGACCTGATCCATGAAAATTTGAGCCACTATGGATGATGTAAATGGGTGTTGAAGAGAACAAAAATGAGCATACTTGGAAAGGCGATCAACTACCACCATGATGACTGATTTATTGCCCAATTTAGGTAAGTCTGTAATAAAATCCATAGAGATATCCCTCCAAATAGCAGGTGGAATCGGAAGCGGTTGTAGTGTGCCAAGAGATTTGATTGTTTCGCCCTTGTTGTGTTGACATGTCTTGTTTCATACCATCCCAGAAAAAAGAACATTTGACCCTGTCATAGGTTTTGGTAAACCTGGAGTGCCTAGCTGTGGGTGTAGCATGAAGCTTAAAAAACACCGTGGATTTAATTTGTGACTGTTTACTTAAATACAAATGGCCTTTGTATCGAAGCTCATCATGGAGCCAAGAGTACCCTGGGGAAACTGGAGAATTGGACTACAATTGTTGTATCATATGCGAACTTTTGGGATCATGTAGCCATTCTTGGTGATTGGATTGGAGCCAATCTGGTACAATGAAGGAGAGAGAAAAAAGGGAGCCTTCATCTTCATATTTTCAGAAAAGTGCATCCGCAACCACATTGTCTTTGCCTTTCTTGTAAATTATCTCATAATCATATCCAAAGCGCTTAGTCACCCATTTTTGTTTCTCTAGGGACAAAATGCGTTGTTCCATGAAATACTTGAGGCTTTGATGATCTGTCTTAATTTGGAAGCATTTCCCCAATCAATAAGGGCGCCACAAATCAACAAAATGCAGAATAGCCAACATTTCCTTTTCATAGATTGATTTGTCCAAATTTCATTCAGATAGTTGTTTGCTGGTAAATGCCAAAGGTCAACCCTCTTGCATAAGGACAACACCAATACCTTTCCCTAAAGCATCACATTCCAGGACAAAGGTATTTATGAAGTCAAGATGGGACAAGACTGGAGTGGTGCACATGGCCATATTCAAGGTTTGGAAAGCCTGAGTAGTTGCTGGAGTCCAAGTGAAAGAATTCTTTTTAAGGAGTGCGGTGAGAGGTGCCACAATCTTTCCATAATTCTTAACAAACTTGCAATAATAACTTGTTAAGCCCAGAAATCCTTGCAATATTTGAGAGTCTTTGGGTGAGGCCAGTATCGCATAGCTTCAATCTTTTTAGGATCCACCCTGACGTTGTTCTTCCCAATAAGATGATCCAAGTACTCGACTTTTGAGGTGCCAAAAACACATTTATATTGTTTCAGGAAAAGTTGGTGCTGAGAGAGTAGATGGAGAACACGATCCACATGAGAAAGATGGTCTATCCAGTTTTTTCTATAAATGAGGATATCATCAAAGAAAACTAAGACAAAATGATGGAGAAAAGGGTGAAAGACATGATTCATAAGGCTTTGGAAGGTGGAGAGGGCAATACAAAAGCCAAAGGGCATGACCAAAAAATCATAGTGGCCCTCATGAGTTCTAAAGGAAGTCTTAGGAATGTTTGCCTCTTTCATACGGATATAGTGCTAGCCAGAATGAAGATCAAGTTTAGTAAAGAACTAGGCGCCACTCAATTCATCCAAGAGGTCATCAATGACAGGAATGGGAAATTTTTCTTTAATGGTGAGTTTGTTGAGGGCGCGGAATTCAGGACACATGCACCAAGAACCTTCTTTCTTCAGGACCATGACCACAAGAGAAGAGTAGGGGCTCGTACTAGGGTGGATAATGCCTGCGTTAAGCAGTTCTTGAACCATATTCTCAATTTCATTTTTTTGGGAAAAGGGGTGATGATAGGGACAAATATTGGGAGGAAGGCTTCCTGGTATAAGGGGAATGGAATGATCATGAACAATACGGGAAGGCGGGAGTCCCTGGGGAGTGGAAAAGACCAAATGATGTTTAGAGAGGATGGATTGGAGGTCTTGCAACATAGAGGGTGTCTTAGTTGCCTGTATGGCATGGAGTTGGGAAATAATGCTAGAATGGCCTTTTTTTAGCATCTTTTCCATGCAATGGGAACTAATGATCTCAGGTGAACCGACAGTGATGCCTTGGAAATTATATTTTTGGTCCTTCTGGTCGAATTGCATGGTTAATTCCTTGAAATCCATGAGAATGGGACCCAAAGTCCTTATCCATACTGCACTTAACACAATGTCACAACCACCCATGTCGATAGCAAACATATGATATTTCAAGGTGATAGTCACCAATTTGGAGACACACATTTTCACAACGCCCTCCAAATTTCATGGAGTCGCCATTGGAAATCATGATTTGGAAATTATTGACTACATGGATATAGCAATGAGTTTCATGGGCAATGCGATGATGAATAAAATTATGGGTGCTTCCACTATCAACAAGGATGATGACCTTCCTATGCTTGATGTAACCAATTATCTTGAGGGTTTGGGGAGCAGAGAATCCAGTGAGAGAATTTAGGGAAATGATCGATTCTACTTCAAGAGGGTCTAAGGGAGGGGTTATGTTCATGGGTTTAGGTGACTCAGACACAAAGGGAGTTTCAACATCCTCTTCTGAAACATCCTTCGAGATGGCCATAAAAATATTTTGTTCCTTACATTTGTGGCCCGGAAAATATTTTTCATCACAATTATAACAAAGTCCTTTGAGTTGGCGTTCAACCATTTCGTCCCTGGTCAATTTTTGGATCTTTAATGGAGTGGAAGGAGGAGTGGTATTTATTGTTTTAGTGCGAGGAATAAAGGGGGGTTTCTGTTTTTTAGAAGAGACAACCTATTGTTCTTCCTTAGCTCGTTTAGTAGCCTCCACCCAACTTTGAGGCCAAGCCCTGAGGACAAGGGCACAAATATCATCCTTGAGGTCACTCATAAAACATTCTCGGAAAAAACATCAAACATGCCCTCTGTCAAAAGAAGCTATAAAGTCTTCGACTATGCCAGATTGTTTCAATTTTTTCAAACGGCCTAAATGGTTGGTGTTAGTGTCAAAGCATTCATAAATCTCTGCCACAAAGTGTGTCCAAGCAACATACCCTTGACGAGAAGTTTTTCTCCATTGCCACCATTGCCAACGTTCTTGATCTTGATGGAGAACACCATATCAGAGTTTGGCCAAGTCATATGTAATGGCGTACAAAGAGAAATCATGTTCCATTTGAGTTAGCTAACTAGTGGGATCTGAGCCATCAAATTTGGTCACATCCACTCGCGAAAGGACTAGGTCACGCTGAAAGTGATGGGTATGAAAATTATGGGAATGAGAGGAAGTTTCAGCTTTAGTATGAAAAGGTGGGTCAGATAAAGGGGTATCTGCAGGAATATGTAGTTTGGTGCAGATCATCGAAATGACAGATTCAAGATGGGTAGTCATGTCTTGCTTGAGTTCCTCGATTGAGGCGGCGATGGAGGACTACATGTTTGTATTGATTGTGGAAATATTGGCACTGAGTTGTTTCACTTCTTGTTGGGTCTCTGTGAAATTAGATTGCAAGGTATTGAAGCGAGCTTCCAAGTCTTGGCTACGGGTATGGCCCATGATGACGAGGGGACCGAAAAGGGATGGGTGGGGTAAAAATTTTTGATGAAAAATGTTAGGTATGAATGTGATAAGGATGAAGAGATAAATCCAATGGAATAGGTCTCAAATAATGGTGCAAAAATTTCCAGACTTGTTTTTTTTACACCTGTAGAGTTATACTTCGTTCTGAAGAATACTGCAATGATGAAATTCACAAATGCTTAACCAGGAAGAAATGTGTAGTGATTTGGCAACTTGAACAAAGTTGCGCAACAATAGATCTCGTCTGTTTTATTTTTGTGCCCATCCCCAAGGGTTAGGTATTCAGAGGTTCTATGGAAAAGGGTTTTCCCTGTGCTATAGCTCTCTGATATACATGTGGGGTCCAACAGTGATACTCGGCCCAATATCTCAGGGCACTAACTAAGGAGGCTAGACCGTGCCCTTAGTCGTACTACCCAACTACCTAGGTACTAGAGAGTATCTTCCCGAGTGTTGTTCTCGATGGCACTATAGAAGTCAGGCGGTCGATCTGTAACATCCCACGCTTGTGCACCGAGAAAACTTATTCTTTGAGGACACTTGCTCGCAAGTGATCCATATTATTATGTTATTAAAACATTTATTTTGATTATGAGGCATTATGTGTTGATGTCATGTTGTTTTGCTGCATTGACATAGACAGGTGTTATTGACTCAGTTTTACTGGGTGTGCAGGATTTCATACCTCGAGGGTGCAGAGGCATCGATGGAACCCCTTGGACTCTGGATTGAGTCGGGGAGTGAAATAATGGGGTTTGATTGTTTTATATGTGATATTAGTGCATCTGATTAGATGATATGATATGGATATATTTCTGACATGATTCGTTGATGATGCAGGCTGACGATAGCTTGTCGAGCAGACTCACATGTGGAGTAGAGGGGTCAGGCTTGACTACCAGAGATGTTGAGGGAGAGGCATGGATAACAGCCATGCCACAGCTTACTATCACTCCCTTCGTGGCTCGAACTATAGGCTAACGATTAACTAGTTCGAGAGGACCCATGATGTCATGAGGGCAGACTGCGACAATCACTTACGATGATTCTAAGGGGTGCGCAATAAGGCAGGGGCCTTATTCCTTAGAGGCCCTTAGTCTCCCACAAGATCACGTGGCAGAGTATTGACTCCAGGGATTTTTTATGTCTACCAAGTCAGTCAAGAGGTGAGTGGAACCCTTGGAGCACATGGTGCATCTTGAAGGGCACGTCACGCAAGAAAAATGGAAAGAGGCTAGTGGCGCCCTTGGAGCATGTGGTGCATCCTGAAGGGCACGTCGTGCAAGAGAAACCGAAAGAGGCGAGTGGCACCCTTGGAGCACCTAGTGCGTCCTGAAGGGCATGTCACGTGGTTATTTAATAAATGAATAAACCTAGATGGATTTAGGACAATAAAGTGTTAAAGAAGATTTGAAACCTTTCCCTAAAAAAAAAAATGTGTCACCCCGCCTAGAAATTTAAGGTCTAGGTCTAATCTTTGCTGGTGGTAAAATTTTACCTTTATATAAAAAATAATAATAATAAAAATAAACATACATACATACATACATACATACATACATACATACATACATACATATATATATATATATATATATATATATATATATATATATATATATATATATATATATATATATATATATATATATATACATAGATAGATAGATATATATAGATATATATATAATAAAAATAAATAAATAATAAATATAATCTTCATTAACCTTGTGACAAGAAGGGGGTAAGCAATTAAAGTGTTATATAAAAATCTTTTGGGATAAAAATTTAAAAAGGGGAATGATTTTTTTACTTTTATGCTAATTAAAAATTTTAATTCATTAAAAAAAGGGGGAAAAAGGGTAAGTTTCTGCACATGCCTTTTTGAGTTTAATTAAAAAGGGAAAAAGGGGAAATCTAAAATAATTAGGAAACTAGGAAAACCAGAAACCTTAATAGAAAGGGGAAACACTAGGAAAAAAATAAGTTAGTCCAACTTAGTAAGGTATCTACCATTTAAGAACTTTCTAATTTACACTGAACTAGCAAATTAATAATGGGGAAAGTCATTAAAACCTGTAAGGGAATTTGGGGACACCTAGGAGTGATTCTAGAAGTGACTCTTAGTGGGTGAGGGAAATAAGAGAAATTAATTAATTAAAGAAATTAGTTTTTGGAGGAATGAGGGGGATGGGTGACACATGTACGAGGAGGAAGTTTTATGAATTAATTTATTAAACATTAAATAAAATGGGATTTGGGAAAGTAAGGGACTTCGAAACTCTATATAATGGAGGGAGGAAAATGATGATGGACCTCTTCTGTTTTGTGTAACGTTACGCTGTAGAAATCTATACTTGAATGCCTTATCTTGTGGGAGTTGGGATACCCAGCTCAGTGAGGAGTGGTAGCTCATCCTTGTGAGGTGAGCTGGGAGCTAGCTGATTCTATGGTTAGTGTGCATGGCCCCTTTGTGGCTCGGGGGGCTAAGTGGGAAGAAGAGTACCCCTAGAATTGACAGGGAGGTACCGGTGAAGTCTCATCGGTCGACAAGCGGGAGTTGCACAAAGCGTGCGAGACATAAACTTAGAGAGGGCGATCAGGCAACGATACACTTTCTTTATTTTTGCATGGTAGATTGTAGTAGGATTTAGGCTTTGGATCTGCATGTTTAATTGGGTAAGTAAATTGATTGTCTTAGCATTCTAGTTGATGACTGAATTTTTCCATAGCCTATAGCTCGATGATTGATTGAATCCCATGGACTTTGATTCCCGACATGTCTTGACCGTCCCGTGGTGTATTGATTTGTGAGGATTGTGGTTGTTTTTGCCTTTCATCCCTAGCTAATCAGTCCTCTCCTGAGAAATTGGCCAGGAGCCTGATCTACGGTCGTCGCTTCGACGTTAATAGACCTATGGATTTCAACACCCTACTTTTCCGTGCGTAGATGATGAGAAAAGGACGTTCCTGTCAACCATCTACCTCTGTTGTTTTCCTTGGCCGATTGTTTTGACTTACGCCATCTAGAAAAGACCTCTGTGTATGGATTATCTTGTGTCCTTGTTGGTTTTTCTCTGCGCCTTGACTGTTAGAATCCCTGCGATCATTTCAATGACTTCTCCAATTGGATCCTTGCATCTCTCTTACTGTTGTCTTCATTGTATTGGTGTTCTAGCAATGGAAAAACGATTTGATTTCTTGTCTTCATTTTTGTATTGGTATCCTGGAAATGGAAAAATGATTTGATTTCCTATCTACATTTTTGTATTGGTATCCTGGAAATGGAAAAACGTTTTTATTTGATTTCCTGTCTGCATTTTGTATTGGTATCCTAGAAATGGAAAAACATTTTTATTTGTTATTCCTGTCTGCATTGTATTGGTATTCCGGCAATGGAAAAATGAATTGATTTCATGTCTGCATTTTTGTATTGGTATCCTGGAATCGAAAAACGTTTTTTTTTGTGTTATTCATGTCTACGTTGTATTGGTATCCTGGCAATGGAAAAACAAAATCATTTCCCTGTCTGTGTTTTTAGAATTGGTATCCTGGTAAGGGAAGGAAGTTTTGGTCATTCCTGTATGCGTTTTCATTTGGCATCCGGGAAATGAAAAAGGGAAACCACGATTTTTCCATTTAAAACATGTCTGAGTTTGTCATTGAAGTGCCTACGTTTTTCTTTTAAAAGTTGATAGAGATTGACGTTGAATGCCCACGTTTTTTCTTTTAAAAGTTGACAGAGATTGTTGTTGAAATGCCCATGTTTTTGCTTTTAAAAGTTGACAGAGATTGTTGTTGAAATGCCCACGTTTTTGCTTTTAAAAATTGACAGAGATTGTTGTTGAAATGCCCACGTTTTTACTTTTAAAAGTTGACAGAGATTGTTGTTGAAATGCCCACATTTTTGCTTTTAAAAGTTGACTGAGATTGTTGTTGAAATGCCCATGTTTTTGCTTTTAAAAGTTGACAGAGATTGTTGTTGAAATACCCACGTTTTTGCCTTTAAATTGATTGATTGAGTTCGTTGTTGAAGGGACACGAATTACTAGTTAGAATGATGACTGCATTTGCTAGAATGGACACAAAATTGCCTTAAATGTTGACTGAATTGTTGTTGAATGACCACGAGTTGATCCTTCTGCAGTTTTGTATTGTCCTTTTATTCTCCTTCACTTAGAGTGTATACCCAGCATTCTCACTGCCAAAATTTAATTACCACGACAATTTTACTGGCCATATTAATTACCATGTTAATTGCAATGATAAATGCTATATTAAATGCCATATTAATAGCTAGAACAATTGCTACAACAATATTAATGGTCAGCAGTTTCCGTCTTACTGTTAATTGCCATGTTAAATTGCAATGTAAATGCTATATTATTTTCCATATTAATGGCCATGTTATTGGCTATAGTGAGTTAATGATCAGCGGATTCCTTCTTATTGATTAATTGTCGCAGCGAGTTAAATGGTTAACAATATGTAATCGCCTTGTTATTGAGCTATTAATTGTTATGTAACAGTCATATAAATTTCCTTGTTATTGTTGTACTAATTGTTATGTTAAACAACATGTTAATCACCTTGTTATTGCTTTATTACTTGTTATTATAACAGTTATGTAAATCACCTTCCTATTGCGCTATTAATTGTCATGTTAACAATCATGTAATTGCCATGTTACTGTTATATTAATTGTTATGCTAATCAACATGTTAATCGCCTTGTTATTGCTATATTACTTGTTATGATAACACTCATGTGAATTGCCTTGTTATTGCTAATTTAATCATTAGGTAACTTCTATGTTAATTGCCTTGTTATATTGCTACAACGATGTTAGTAGTTAGCAGTTCCTTCTCAATGATAATAGACAACTAGTATTGTTGGTTCAGTCAATATAGATAGACTACATGTTGAGATTAAATTGTTCATAAGTTTTATAATGGTAGCATCCTACATTAAGATTGTTAATATTGTTATTCAAGTTAATGGATAGTTAGATGGTATTTATAATTATAGTTTTAGTATTGATTACTTAGACTTTCAAGATTGATTGTATTAACGTTAAATTAGTGGGTGCATTATTGACTAATTGTAACTTTGATGTGCCTCGTTTAGATTGGAACCCATGTTAAAATAGATTGTAATCATTGACTGGTTCAGACTAGGTGATTGGTTGGGTCAGGGATGATGTCATTTATATGCTTGCATCATCCCTTGTCTTCGTACTCTGGTGTTTCGTCGACCTGTTGTTGCGGTATGGGTGTGGTTTTCATTTTGGTATTTGGATTCTAGCATGTCAAATTTATCTAGAGTCCCCGGTCCTGATAGGATGAGTGGTGCTAAGGTTGTTGATGCGTCTATCACCTGGGACGACATGATTCCTAATGACGGGATCATGGCACGCCCCATGGGATAGCGACGAACAAAAACCTGGTCGGAGTTGGTGCATGTTGGGGAGTGTTGTCGAGCATGGTAAGTTGCTTGGTTGCATGGGTGGAACGCCTTCGTTCATTTGGTTCACGTGCCTTGAGGTTCTAGTCTTGTTCATCAACATCGTTGTGTCGGGAAGGGGAAGTTGTACTTTAGTGTGTAGGAGTGTCTTGTTGCATCATGTGGGTAGTCATTCCTCCTTTTTATTCTACGCATGTTGCACAGTTACCCTTGTGCCAGTGAGTGGAGTCTTAGTTGTTTGTTGCCTGGGTTGCGTGGTTCATCATTTGTGGTGTAGTTAAACCGTTGTCATCGTTTCCTTCTTGCCTCTTAATTATTAAAAAAAAAAAAAAAAATTGCTTTGCCCATGGCTGTAATGAAGGGGATGTTACACTTCGTATCAGAGTCGATTCAACCCATGAATTGGGATCACTACAGATTTCGTTGATATGATTTGATTATAATGTTGCTAATTAAGTTGACTTGTACTCATGCAGGTAATCATGGTTAGAGGAAGTCACGAAGGCAGACGACGAGGTTCTAGGGGAGGAGGTGCGACGCCTCTAGTAGCATCCATGCCTGAGGGGTCTAACCCCTAGGGAGATGAACAGGTTTTTGGGGAGGAGAAGATAACAGTAGGTGATGTGGTCGGAATGATGAGATCTTTTCAGTGCATCTCTGAGGCACTGATCATCCATTTGGACAGAGATGAGGCCAGAGCGTTGACACCCCATGAGGGTCCACCACGCACTCTGATCGGTACTAGTAGAATTCACTGTGAGCTCGAGAAGGTCAAATTTCCTGAGTTCTTTAGTGCCCCGGACGATGCAGATGCCAAGACATGGTTGGAGAATATGGAAATGTGATTTTCACTTCGCGACTATACCTCCAACATGAAGGTCCGCATGGCGGTCTTTCAAATGAAGGGGAGCACTCTTCTATGGTGGAAGATGCTCCTACTGCAACTGAACATGGTCGTCGAAGACATGTCATGGGAACTATTCGAGGAATGATTCTGAGAGAGGTACCTATCATAGGAATTTATTGAGCATCAGCTCAATGAGTTCAACGCCTTACGACAGGGCGGTCGTATGGTGCCCAAGTATGAGGCCCATTTTATGGAGTTGCTTTGGTATGCTCTGAATATTAACATGGAGAAACTTAAGGTCAATAGGTTCATGTTCGACCTTAATGGAAGCATACGTGAAAAGGTTAGGATTTTGATGCCTCAAACCTTGCATGATGTCGTCTAAAAGGCCCTCATAGTAGAGGAGGAGCTTATCAGTGGGGGTCAGAGCAGGACTCCAGCGAAACCGGCAGGGCAGGTGTCATCTAGTGCACAGCAACATCAGAGACCAGCCAGACATATGCCCGGATATCGTGGCTTCCAGAGAGGATCCATTTTCACTACACCCCATCGACCGACACCTCAGCAGGGGACACCTTATCGGGGACCACAACATCACCAACAATGTTGACCACAACAGCAGTAGTTTATGCATGTTCAACAGAACAAACCAATATTTCAGGCCGGTGGGTTGTCATCTTCTACTTCAGGTACCAGGACTACTGGACCGAAGAAGGGGTGTTGGATGTGTGGGGAGCCTCACTACCAGCATGAATTCCCTGTGGAGAGGACTAGAGCATTTGGATCAGCCGGACCCACTACTATGGGAGATTTGGGCAAGGCCCATCGAATTCATGCGGCGGTGAATAACCACTAGGTAGAGAACCAATCGACTATGCTCGATACGACAGGTACTGTCACTGACCAGATCCTTAGTATTTTGATAGATCCCAGTGCTACCGAGAGTTTCATTTCTGGCGCGGCGCTAAAAATAATTAAGGTAAAGGCAGTCAAACAGGATGAGTTTAGCTTTGTAGAGATGGTTTCTGGAGCCAAACAAAAGGTTGGAGGAAAGGTTACAGGCTGTATCCTTAACCTGGGAGAGTTTGTCACCAGGACCAACCTGTATGTCATGATCTTAGGATCTTATGACATCGTGATCGATATGGACTGGTTGGAATCGCATGAGGCGATACTCAACTATAAGATGAAACGATTGAGCTTGGTCGATGATGAGGGATAGAGACGTGTGATTGTAGGATGGAACCAGGGAGTTTCCTTGAGGTTCATCTCTTCCTTGTAGCTTCGGAAGATCATGCGCAAGGGATGTAAGCTTTATGCAATCCTTGCGTTAAATGAGAAGGGAGTAGTGGAAGGTCTAGAACACCTTCCTGTGGTGAGAGAGTTTGCATGCGTCTTTCCAGAGGAGTTACCCGAGATGCCGCCGGAGAGGGAATTGGAGTTTACCATAGATCTAAAATCAAGGACTGAACCGAGAGCGAGAATGCCTTATCGGATGTCAACCTCAGAGTTACAGGAGTTGAGAATGTAACTGAAGGAGTTGCTGGACCTGGGACTGATACGTCCAAGTGTGTCACCGTGGGGTGCGCCTATTATTTTCATACAAAAGAAGGATGGGTTGTGGAGGCTCTGCATTGACTACCGTCAATTGAACAAGGCAACGATAAAGAATCAATATCCGTTGTCGAGGATTGATGATCTGTTTGATCAAATGAAGGGTGAGACGATGTTCTCAAAGATCGACTTACGATCAGGATACCACCAGTTACTGATTAAGGAGGATGACACCCCTAAGACCTCATTTAAGACGAGGTTTGGACATTACGAGTTTACTGTTTTACGGTTTGGACTGACAAACTCCCCAAGGGTATTCATGAGTTTGATGAACGGGGTGTTCCGCGAGTACTTGGACAAGTTCATCCAAGTATTCATTAATGATATTTTGATTTACTCTCAGACGACGTAGGAGCACGACGAGAACTTGCGCTTGGTACTATAGTGTCTGTGAGAGCACAAATTGTATGGGAAGTTGTCCAAATGCTCATTTTATCAATCGAAGATTCATGACTTAGGGCATGTCATCTCTGATGAAGGTATCGCCATGGATCCCTCAAAGGTCGAGGCTATTATGGAATGGCCTACGCTGACGAATGTCCCGGAAGTGCGTAGATTCATGGGTTTAGCGGGATACTATCGACGGTTCGTCAAGAGATTTTTGAAGATAGCAAATCCGATCACGAAATTGCAGAAGAAAAACAAGAAGTTTGTTTGGACTGAGAAATGCATGGAATCATTTCGGAGGCTCAAGGATATGTTGACAACAACACCGATACTAAAGGTCCCTGAAATGGACATGGACTTCTTGGTATGAACTGACACATCCAAGGAAGGCTTAGGCAGAGTCTTGATGCAAGACCGTTGATTGATCGCTTACATCTCGAGGAAACTGAGAAGGCATGAGGAGAACTATGGGACGCATGATTTGAAGTTGTTAGCCATTGTATATGCCTTGAAGGTTTGGAGACACTACCATGTTGGACAAAAATTTGAACTAAAGACTGACCATTTTGGAATACAACACATCTTTACACAAAGCGACATGAACGTGCAACAACGACATTGGTCAGAATTACTTAGCGAGTACGAATTCGAGATTACTTACATAAAAGGAACAGTGAACTGAGTGGCAGATGCATTGAGTCAGATACCATGCATATTTTTGGTGTTGCCTCTTTAGACGAATATACATGAAAAGATTCTAACTTTATAGCGTGCCGATGAATGGTACAAAGAGGTTGAGCGTTTTATCAGACAAAACACAATGATGGTACCAAGATTTGAAGGATTTACGTTTGACGATGATGGATTATTGAGGTTCAAAAATTGGATTTATCTACCACCGAACAACGAGTTGAGGAGTTTGATCCTAAATGAGGCTCAAAGAGTAGTGTACATGGCTCACCCAGGAGTCACGAAGACGAGGGCAGACCTTAAACCCTTATTCTTATGGAAGGGAATGAAGGAAGATATAGTCAACGATGTGGCCATATGTCTAGAATGTCAGCAGGTGAAGGCTGAACATAGACATCCAATAGGATTACTACAACCACACGCTATTCCAGAATCTAAATGGGAGGTTATTTCGATGGAATTTATTGTTGGATTTCCACTGACGGCAAGGAGACAGGACTCAATTTTCGTAGTAGTAGACACTCTAACGAAGAGTGCTCACTTTATTCCTGTTTGTACAACGTATTAGGCACCTGACATAGCTAGAGTTTTCATCAGTGATATTGTGAGGTTGCATGGCATGCCTAAGAGGATTGTATCCGATCGTGGATCGATGTTTACTGGACGATTTTGGACAAGTTTCCAAGAGGCCTTGGGAACCCAACTTAACTTCAGTACTGCGTACCACCCAGAGACTGACGGGAAAACAGAATGAATGAACTAGACCTTGAAGGACATGTTGTGGATGTACTTGATGGACCAACAAAAGCATTGGGAGGAATTATTTCCACTAGTGGAATTCACTTATAACAACAATTACCAAAGCACCATTAAGATGGCTCCTTTCGAGTTTCTTTACAGGCAACCGTGTCAGATGCCTTTGAGTTGGGATCAGCTTGAGGATAGGGTCCTGGTGGGACCATAAGTGATCCAAGAAATGGAAGAGCAAATGAAAACAATAAGACAAAGGATTAAAGAAGCGCATGATCGGAAGAAGAGTTATGTCGATGCACACTGTGTTGACCGTAGTTATGAGGTTGGCGATCGAGTCTTCTTGTAGTTTAAACCGCATAAGAGTTCGATAAAGTTTGGAAAGGGAGCTAAACTCTCTCCTAGGTTCATGGGACCTTTTGATATTGTGGAGAGAAAGGGACCCGTGGCCTATCGACTAGCCTTGCCTGATTCTTTGAGGCATATGCTCGACGTTTTTCACATATCTGTTTTGAGACATTATATTAGTGATCCTACACATGTTATTGACATGAGTTCTTTGCAGGTGTCAGATGAGGGGGTGCTCATGGCTGAGCCAATCCGCATTCTGGATCATCGCGTTCGACAGCTATGATGTCAAACAATAGATCAGGTCAAGGTCTAATGGGACAACTATAGTCCACACTCAGTGACCTGGGAGGACGCATATGATATGCGCCAACAGTTTCCATTTTTGTTTGATAGATAGACTTATGATACTGTGATACACATTGTTTTGGCACTTATACTGTGAAACTTCGGGACGAAGTTTAGACCAAGAGGGGGTGTGTGTAACATCCCGCTCTTGTGCACTGAGTGAACTTGTTCTTTGAGGACACTTGCTCGCAAGTGATCCAGATTATTATGATATTAAAACATTGATTTTGATTATGAGGCATTATGGGGTGATGTCATGTTGTTTTGTTGCATTGACATAGACAAGTGCTATTAACTCGATTTTACTAAGTGTGTAGGATTTCAAACCTCGAGGGTGCAGAGGCATCGTTGGAACCCCTTGGACTCTAGATCGAGTTGGGGAGTGAACTAATGGGGTTTGATTTTTTAATATGTGATATTAGTGCATCTGATTAGATGATATGATATGGATATATTTCTGACATGATTCGTTGATGATGTAGGCCGACGATATCTTGCAGACTAGACTCAAATGTGGAGTAGAGGGGTCACACTCGACTACCAGAGATGTTGAGGGAGAGGTGTGGACAGTAGCCCTGCCACAACCTACTAGCACTCCTGCCATGGCTCGAACTATTGGTTAATGATTACCTAGCTCCAGAGGACACATGAAGCCGTGAGGGCAAACTGCGACAGTCGCTCACAATGATTCTAAGGGGCACGCAATAAGGCAGGGGCCTTATTCCTTAGAGGCCCTTAGTCTCCCACAAGATCACCTAGCAGAGTATTGACTCTAGGGGTTTTTGATGTCTACCAAGTTAGTCAAGAGGTGAGTGTCACCCTTGGAGCACGTGGTGCATCTTGAAGGGAACGTCGCACAAGAAAAATGGAAAGAGGTGTTGATTAACGTTGGTTGTCATTAATGTCAACCCTTGAAGAAATCCCCGCAACACAAAGGTTTGATTAATGGACCTAATATTGTTTGATGTAAAGATGACTCGTTATTGTCTTTTCATGGTTGATAAGAAATAAATATGGATGAACTCAAAAGTGGTCCCCTTATGGTGAAAATCCTCACAGGAAAATGCTTTGCGGAGTAAGAGAACCCATGCTTAATTGTGGAATAATGAGATGAAGGACAATGAATTTTTTAGGTAAACTATCCTAGATGGATAGTTCTTGTCATTCCATTTCTGGTGGTATGTGGAACGTCACATAACTCCTCATGGTTAGAGAGTTATGGCCATGAGAAGTTGGAGACCCCAGGTTTGGGTAATGGACTCAAGTTTGTTTGATGGATAACGATATGAGTTATGGTATATTTTCAGATAATAATATTCTATATGGATAGAAAATGTCATTCCATTTTTGGTGGTATGTGGAACGTCACATAACTCCTCACGGTTTTGAGATTTTTGGCCTTACAAAGTTGGAGGACCCTCATATGTCATCTAGAAACCCCAAAAGGTCAAAGAAGTCAAAGTGGTTTAAGAGATTTTAAAAGGTAAATAATAAAGTGAAGGCTCTCTCATTTTAATCACACTTGAGAATATTGAATATCTATAGGTGTATGAGGTAACCAAGGATATCTAAGCCAAAATTTTGAGGGAAGGTGAAGAAAAGAAGGCCAAAATGCAAGGAAGGATAAATTCTTTTGATGGTGATTTCTAAGGTATGTTATTTACAGGCCATCTCGCCATTTTCGCTATAATTTTTTTTCTATAATGATTTAGACCATGAAATTGCTATGCCATTGAGGAAACATATCCAAGTATCTAGGGTAAACAATTCATCTTGTGGTTCATTGTATTTTTGGAGTTACACTCCGTGGAAAATAGGGTTTGTGACTAGTCCTGAAAATAGTCAAAAACAGGTGTTTCGGGTAAAAACATCATAAATTCTTCATAACAGATCCAAATTCAATGAACCAAATGTGTTGGTTAGGGTATAGTATTTAGTATGTTGTTTCACAGTTTCAGATCATTTCAACAAATATTCCGTGCGGGGCATGCTCTACAAGGTCACTCTTTAGAATAAGCCAGAATTCAGCAAGTTATGCCATTTTTGCTATAACTCCTTTTCTGAGAGGTGTCAAGTAGTGACACCCAGAGGAATTACATAAAACACACTGAAGAACATTGTGTATCAATTTCAGATCTTTATACATTACAGGTACAAAGTTATGATTACTTCAATTTAGGGTTGTTGACTAATCCAAAACTAGGCATGCGAGACTAAAGAAAAGTTTGATGAAAATGCTAGTCTCTTGTTGTTGAAGTTAAGGAAGGTTTGCAGGAATGTGATCATATACACCAGGTCTATTACAGAGCTAAAAATCAGATTTGGATGATGAAATTGATGAGGGCTTTTGATTGAGGTACATGTTGAGTACATGGTTGAGACAAGTAGTTGATGAGTTGGCACATACATGAGGTATATAGTTGATGATGTTGGTACATATTGATGAGTCATAGTTGATTATTAGTTGAAACATGATTGGTACATACTTGGCACATGGCTGGATGCACTTGTTTATGGTACAGGTTGATTACATGTTATTTGGTACAGGTTGGTGCATGGTTGATGCACTTTTTTATGGTACATCTTGATTATAGGTTGAGGTACAGGTTGATGCATGGTTCAGATTCATTGGTACATGTTTACAGTGGTATATCTCACAGTGACAGGTTGACAGTGGTTCCATCATTCTACTTATACTTAAGAGTGGTAGGACGAGGCAAGGACAAGTGGTTGTAGCCACCTTCCGGTTGTAGCCGGAGAACATAGGGGGTCGTAGCCTCCTTCTGGTTGTAGCTAGAGAATTGGGGAGTTGGAGCTTCCCTTAGGTTGTAGCCTGAGAAACTAGGGGGTTGGAGCCTCCTTCCAGTTACA